>VYXH01011377.1:37291-81491 GCA_013397275.1 Burhinus bistriatus | reverse complement strand
GGGGGGGGGGGGGGGGAAATCATCTCCTCTCCCATATGTGATAGGGCTTTCTCCATGGACAACATTACCTTGCATGTTTTGCTCTCCTCCTGCTTACAGGAATGTCATTGATGTCAACTGAAGTAGCATTGGCAGGATGAGTGTGAGCACGGTGCCGGGAGCTGCAGCGCGGCCTGGCCGAGAGGTACATTGGCCCCGTCCACGGCATTAAACTGCACGTGGGGATAGGTAATAAGCTGTGTGGAGTCTCTCAGCAATAGGCTGTCAGCTCAAATTCTGCCCAGGGAAGACAGTGATTTAATAAAAGTCGTTACAATCTGCAGAGATCTCTTGACCCCGGTGGTCTCCATCCATTACGCACCCTGGGTAGGATTTCCTCATCACGAAAATACCCCGTCGGAGGGATTGCTCGCTGACCCGCACGCTCGCTGCCGGGCTGGTGGAGCTCTGGAAAGGGAACCTCAGCCTCCCTTCGAGTGAGGGTTGGAGCTTTGCATCCAGATTGCTCATTCCTCATCTTTGTTTCAGGTTTGCGGCAGCTTCCTGATGTCAGTCTGGAGGTATAAAGGCATCACGTTCCCCTAAACAGCGCTTAGCAAGTCATCATCTGCATAGCGGAGCTGAAAGGGGGGAGAAATCCGAGAGGAAATTGAAATGGTGTTATATGAACTAAAAGGTGTACTTAGATAATGCGGGTGCATAAAAGCAGACGGAAAGAAAAGGTGCATTTATTCTATATGACATGTTCCATCCTCCACATAGTACAGGAGTGAATAAACAATTTCATTTCTGCCAGACAGCCCCCTGCAAGATGCTATCGCAGGGATACGGCAGCCTATGATAGATTGTCATTGTTGTCAATCATTTCTGACAGTCCTATTATGCTTGGAAAGGATGTTTGCTCTGTGCGTGGTGTTTTATAATCCTCAGAGGTGGAATTTTATAGCCTTAGCAGTGTTTTTTCCTCAGACATTTCCCTAAGCAGGATTTATTGCTTCTGAGACACACGTGACGTGAATCCATTATACCTTCAAACTTCAAATCTCCCCCCAGCTTTGCCTAAATGACTTTTTGGTTTGTTTTGTTTTGTTTGACTTGACTTTCTGTTTCTAATTGCTATTGTGAGAGACTTAACTGGCGTGGAGCGGAAGGTGCGTAACGTCTAAGGGCTGAGTCACATGCATCAGCCCTAATCTAGCAGTTTGCTGAAGCAATTTATCTAATGAATTGCAAAGGTGCATCCAGGCACTGGCATCAGCCTCAGACATAGGGCAATATTCTCTCTTCTATGAAAGAAGACAGGTAATTTTTCTGGATGCCTGACTTGAAAAGCCAAGCTTTCAGGAAGTTCAGTACATTTGGTTACTTCCATAAAGTGTTTAATTGGCTTCAAGTGGATTTTGAGTTCATTGGGAGAAATACCATTGTTGCACTTGGTTCCTTTCCCAACAGTGTTGTGATTGTTGTCGGGGCCCTCTTAGGTGTTGTTATAGAAGGAATGAATAGACACAGAGACAGTCTTTGGGCTTGGACTGGACTTTTCAGATGCAATCATACCACAAATGATGACTTAAGAACAAGATTAGCTCAGTAACCTTGTGGGGCACCTGGCTTAAATTTAATTGGATTTCAATTGTTGGCTAGACGTAAGAGCGTGAGGATGTCAAGATATTCGATTGCTTCTCTGCGGAGGGGTTCATTTCTTAGGTAAAGACATAAAACAAACCTGTTGGTACTTCTAGCCTAAGTCGTTAACAAAATAGTATGGTTGTTGCCCAAAAATCTTAGGGGAAAGAACCCTTTCATTTACACTTAGAAAGTTTTTTCTTTAAAATCTGGTATTCCAGCACTTTGAATAAAACGGCTCCAGCTCTCATTAACTAGTGGGACAAACATTTAGCAAGTGTTTACCAAGACAGGTCTGTAGAAACTGCTGGAAGTTGATGCCAGTTTGGGTAGAGGATTTTGCCCTGTTTTTATTTGGAAAACATTTCAGCATTTGAGTTGTCACCACCATAATCCCTTTAAGTTTAACATTGGGATCCTGTAAATAAATCATTTAAGGTGAGAGTCTTTCAATTTTTGAAAAAAGGAAAAACCTATTTGGCATGACTTAGGCATTCAACATCGCACCAGCTGTTTATCTTTGGTTTTATATTAGCCTCCATTACTTTTCTCCCCCAGAAAAAAAAAAAAAAAGTTTCTTGAGCTCTTTTACATTATAATCTTTTCTTCAGTAGGCTCTGTTGTCTTTCTGAGGCAGGCTGTTACTGAGATGGCTGCGATAATAGCTGCAGAACTAGTAGCAGAGCAGTGCTATTTCATCAACTGACCTTTAAAAATAATTCTTATTCTCTACAGAGGTCTGTTGTACAAAACCAACTATGTTGTTGCAATATTTTGCTTGCTGGTTAAACACTTTCCACTGTCTGCTTTTCAGACTTTTAGCAGACCAAGCTTCAGGAGCAAAACCCCAGGACCTTTATTTTCACGCGAGTGGGTCGTATTAGTATCAACAGGAAGAAAATGGAAGGGAGGATTTGCTCTTTGTTTCAATAAATTTAGGTTATTTGAGTTGTGAAAGCATCCTCACCACACTGACGTGTTTTGGAGCGTGCAGAAATAGATACGATGTTAATTCTCTGTTATGGAATATTATCAAAAAGCAATTGTAAATTGGCATTCCTGTATGGCAGCACTCACATTTCATAAGCTGGTTTGGCTTGGAAAAAAGCTTCAGTTAAAATCAGGATGTATTTAGGGGAAAGCCTGAAAACCAAGCTTGGTGCTCTGCATGTTGTATTTTTTTACATTAATCTTGCCATCCCATTTCCATAAGAAGAAATCTTCTTAGCCACTTCTGAGCCAACAGCACATCTTCTAATGATCCCTCTAGGTCTAGTCTGAAAGGCAGCACAAAAGACCCTCCCTTCTGTTGAAGGAGTAGAAGATAACACGCAGAACCTAGCCAGCTTCGTCAAGGACCGTGTTGTGTCTAATGACATCATTAGCATGTGTTAGATGAGCCCAGCTTGCAGCGCCTGTCCCTAAACATGTACCCGACAACCCGCTGCCTCTCGTCGCGGTCGGGGAGAGGAAAAATGGGTTTGCGGACTGCCTCTATTAGTTGAATTTATTTGGAGAATGATGTGTTGTATAATGAGGGGAGATCAAAGATACCCTTAAAATAGGTGTGCTGTAGCATGCGTGCTGCTGTCTTTGCCAGCACTGCTCTGCGCATCTTTAGTCACCCACAAACGGTGGGGCTTGGTAAGAGCTGTGATCCTCTTGAATGTCATACCTTGGGCTCACTGATTAGTCATCACCTCATTTTAGCCACCTGTAATTTATTGATTCATACGGGGGGGGGGGGGGGGGGGGGGGGCAGAATTTAGGCTGACATTCTCTGTCCTTCATTTTTAGCTTAAGGGAGAGACTTTCTGAAATGTGTGATGACATTTAGCTAGTATTGAGTTAAGTGATAGAGATGCACGACTGAAGAGGCCAAATGCCCTGTATGGTTCAAACCAATCTATCTCAGATGTCTACTGCCAGTGAAGGAAAAGCTAATCCAGATTTAAAGATAATTTTTCTCTGAGTATTTAAGTTTAATTTATTTCCAGAAGTTTAAATCTGGAAAACTAGTGTTGCAACAAATCCATGTTCACCTGCTATTTTAGACAAGGTGGCCATGGCTGATTCAGGGTCTTCTTTAGCCCTATTCTTTCTCTAATTCAAACCCTTGACCCAACCGTCCTTCGTCCCACGTCCCACACCGGGCTGGCCCCATGGCACCAATGGGACTCTCGGTGTTTGGCTGGCATGGCAGGACCAGGTTTGTCCAGCGTTTTCCTCTGTTTGACACCAACACGTGTGATCAGCCCTGGTGCTTGGTGCTGAGTAAGAATAGTTGTCACTGTACATTTTTCAGTGTTATTGCTTGGCAGGGTTGTCATCTGAGGGTCACTGTGGTCATTTAGCTACAGCTGTATCCTGGCCAGCCTCCGCTCCCATCCTCCCCTGGGACTGGAAAGAAAAAGACATCTTGAATGTGTTAAATCCTTATCCGCACAAAACATGACTGTCTGCATCACGAAGAGAATCTAAATTCAGCTGGTTCCTCATGCGTGGACACTTGCTGCTGCTGGGGCTCCTGCCATCGCTCCATCACGGTGCTGTGTCTCAATTTGCTCCTTGCCGGCGCGGTGCGGTGGGTGTTGCAGTTGTCAATGTGCTCTGCTCTGTTGCTGCAGAGCTGTGCTGGGGGCAGTGGAAAAAAGCAATTTCCAAGGCAGGGAGGAGACAGTCACTGTAATGCAGGGCTACGTGTTGGGAGGCGGGGGGAAGGTCAGCTTAAATGGTCTGATTCTGGAAATGAAGGAGGAATTGGGAGAGGATAGAAAACTCCGTCATGGTGGGGGACAAACCTGAGCTGGGACGATGCAAAGGATGGATTCTCTTGCCTAGCATCGCCACAACAAAATATTTATTTTGCTAAGTAAGGGTACTGAAAAACGACATTACCTTTGTGGATGAGAAGCTCAACACGAGCCAGCAATGGGCGCTCGCAGCCCAGAAAGCCAACCACATCCTGGGCCAACCACATCTCATGAGACCCAACCTGGAATACTGTGTCCAGCTTTGGAGCCCCCAACATCAGAAGGACATGGACCTGTTGGAGCAGGGGCCAGAGGCGGCCACGAAGATGCTCAGAGGGTTGGAGCCCCTCTGCTATGAGGACAGGCTGAGAGAGTTGGGGTTGTTCAGCGTGGAGAAGAGAAGGCTCCAGGGAGATCTTATAGCAGCCTTCCAGTACCTGAAAGGGGCCTACATGAAAGCTAGAGAGGGACTTTTTATAAGGGAATGTAGTCATAGGATGAGGGGTACTGGCTTCAAATTGGAAGAGGGCAGATTTAGGTTAGATCTCAGGAAGAAATTTTTCACTGTGAGGGTGGTGAGACCCTGGCCCAGGTTGCCCAGAGAAGCTGCGGCTGCCCCATCCCTGGAGGTGTTCAAGGCCAGGTTGGACGGGGCTCTGAGCAACCAGGTCTAGTGGGAGGTGTCCCTGCCCATGACAGGGGGGTTGGAACTAGATGATCTTTAAGGTCCCTTCCAACCTAAACCATTCTACGATGCTATGATTTGCCACCACCCAAGTCCTGTGAGACCGGAGCTGATGGTAATGCGTTGGGTACAAGATGGTTCAGCACAGCAACATTGGGTTGGTTCTGGTTTCATTCTCCCTCTTTCTTATATTGCTCCCCTTTGGTACTGGAAAATGCTCACTATTCTGAATTAGGTTTGATATTGCTGGGTTGAAAGCTTAGAAATACTTTCAATATTTGCAACCCTGCAAGAGTAGAAGACTCACCACTTGTACAAACAGGAGAGTGTAGCCTCATGTTTAAAGGGTGCAGGAGTGAGATTCTCAACAGGTCTGCTGTTCATTTAATTGCTTATAAATTAATATTGACTTTTATGTTTTCATAACGGCATGGAGGCCAGCAAGAGAGAATGGTCGTGCCAGAGGAGAGGTCGAAGTTGGGTGTTGTATAGCAACAGCTCAGCCCTGTGCTTCTGAGAGGGAGAAATATATATATATCTGTGTGTATATACAAAGGGACATAGCACTTGAGAAAACAAGATAGACACCTTTCTTTAAGTCAGAGGGGAACCAAGGCTGATTAAAAGAGAAAATGCACAAAGAAGCCGAGATCTCTGCAGGCAGATCTCTGCAGGTAGTAGATATTGCAAATCGAGCTCATACCCAGATAATTCCAAATTTCCAGTTTCTGACTCCTTCACTCCCAAAATGCCCTTGCCCCTCTGAGCAGGTGGTCCAGGACAAAGCGTTTCAAATGCAGAGTCCTGTTGCACGCCAAAGAAAAGAAGATGACAATTTTGTCTCACTTAAAACATGATGTATATTCATGAGTGGGGTGTGTGTGTGTAAAAGCTCTGCAAGCTTTAATTAGAGTTCATGAGAGATAAACGAAAAGTATCTTCATAAATGTAGAAGAAGCAATTAGGGGAGACCAGAGTGTATCTGCTATCACAGCAGTTTATCAGCAATGCAGATTTTCGGTTAATAAGAAAAGAAAACCCCAATTGTGCAGCCAACAAATGAAACAGAAAATCCCGGTTAGCTTCACTCTGCGCTTGGGAAGCATTTTTGGCACGAGTCGAGGACACGAGGATTCAAGAAAATGTGTTTTATTCCCTTCAAATGCTCAATATGTTTTCTTCTGCCTGGAGAGTCGCTTGCTCCATTTCTAGTTAACAAACAAGCAAAAAAAAAAAACCCACTAAACCCCCAAAGCAAGCTGCATCAGTACTGTGCCACCGTAACAAACCACCGGGAAGCCCGAGAACTCCATCACGAAGCAATTACTCCTCCTGAGTCAGCTGCAAACTTCCACCCCCCTCAACCTGTAAGCTCCGGGGTCATCAAAGTTGAGCCCAGCTAGGAGGTGCGAGCCAGCCAAGCTTTACATTTGTATTTTTGTCTTGGGGACTCTAATAAATATTTAATGGCTCTGCGAGGTAGAGCGGGCGTTTGCGTTCTTTCCTCATGTATCAACAGTTACTTCAAGGGCTTGCTTGATAAAAATTAAGCTATTTCTCCAAATTCATGCCTTGGATGCTGGATAGGGGGCTAATTTTGCAAGCAAAAGCTGTCTTGTTTTTGGAAGCAAATTCTAGTGGAAGAGCTGGTTTTTGAAAGGCAATGCTGGTCTGCTATTCTTGCTGAAAAGAAGCAAAAATATTCAAAACAGCCATGCGAGTTAACCCTGGCAGCGGATCTTGTCCAGATGTTGTAATCCTTTATACTTTAACTCCTTCCAGGCTGTAGGCTAAGCTATTTTCTAATGAAAGCATTCATGTTAAATGCGCTCTGACTGATTTCATTTACACAAGGCGTTGGCAAACTGTAGATTCTCTCTGGACTCAAATTTTCCGAGCAAGGAGATGGATTCACTGGTTGCAAGACCCCGTCATCACTTAAGATCTGCTGTCCCCATTGGGAAAAGGTGCCTTTTATCTGTTGTGTAAATTTAAGGATATAATTTAATTCCCATCTTCCTCATTTGTCTGTGAGTTGGGATTAATAATTGCCTACTTCACAGTGATCGTGTGAGGCTTTTCATTAATTAATGTGTAAAAGCTTTGAGATCCTTAGGATGAAAATTGCTTTAAAAGATGCTGTTAATAATAAATATCAAGTAATGTACCTTGGTACCTCTTAGCAATAATTGGTATTATCATTTCTGCCCAACTCTTCCATGAATTAAAAGGCTTTGAGTGGGACTGGAACCACGAATGGGATTGGGACCAATTAACATGTAATCACATGTCAGTCTTTATATCCTTGACTTTCCTGTCATGGGGCTCTCAGGAAAATCTCCATGGATTTTAATGGTGCAATGTCAGAATTCAGCCCCAGACATGTTTGTGTGATAATTGCCGGATAGCCTGCGTTCTTCTGGTAACTTGGTTGCTTAGTGATTAAGCTCAAAGCAAAACTATGTTAGTTTAATATTAACATAAATGGAATTAGCCACTCTTTCTGCAAGTTAAATGTTACACAAAAATTTTCATTATAAGGAAATCACCATTTGTATTTTCTTTTGATATTTGGATTTAATTAAGTATTTTGTTGAAATGCTGGTAGTTTTTGACCTGCTCTTTGCGCTTAACCTCCACTCCAGTGTGTGGAGGCGGGCTCTTGT
Source organism: Burhinus bistriatus (assembly GCA_013397275.1). Taxonomy (NCBI): domain Eukaryota; kingdom Metazoa; phylum Chordata; class Aves; order Charadriiformes; family Burhinidae; genus Burhinus; species Burhinus bistriatus. The sequence goes on along the minus strand of VYXH01011377.1, from coordinate 73,761 downwards.
GGCAAATCCAATAATTTGCCTCTCGGTCACCCAGCTCAAACTTTTAATAGGTTTCAAGCATGCAGCGTTTACTCCCCTAAATGTGGAAGCTCTGAACGTGTTTCCCATGTAAACAAAGACCTCACATAAAGAAATTATGCGATCTTTCAAAGACATCAACATTATTTCTATGGAAGGGGAAATCGCCGAACCCTGCAATGACAGGCGGGATGGAGCCAGGAGAAAGGGCCCATGTGAATTAAGACCATGCAAATCAATGCAGCAGAAAGTTGGTGCCCAGTCAGGTGCAAACTTACAGCAAAGCGTATCCCCTTTATCAGCAGCCCTGGCAACCCCTCTTACTCACTGCTGAGTATGAATTGTGCCGCATGAAGCGCACTGTGAACATGACTGGTGCCACATGGGGGAGATGTTGAAGAAGAGCTGGATCGCTCCACTCCTGCACACCGACTTCCCAGGACGGAGCAACCCGAGGTGTTTAGGAGCCTAATTCCTTTGAATTTTTCCCCCAGATCATAAGCATTTAAATATCCCGTACCCAAGGGCACTGCGGCAAGCCATCAAATTACCCTTCTTGGCATGGGAGTGCATGCAACATCTTCCAGTTGCTGAAGGTGCTTGTGTAAGCAAGACCACGAAGTGATCAAGCAAGGTAAAACAACGAGTGGTGCAGTCCGAGTGTTGACTCCCTTCAAGTGGAGGCAGTGCGGTGTTTCAGCATTGCTTGCACTCCTGTCTGGCAAGCGGTGGTTCGGAAGGGAAGGTTTGGAGGAGCAAAGGGAGGCTGGCTGGCGTGCGGAGCAGTTAGCAGGGGTTCTTGCTGCAGTTTCCGAATGGTAAAAAGTAACAGTAGGCCCATACAAGTGGCTTGTGATTTACTTGGGCCCACCGGCCATCTTTCTTGTTTCTTCTTAAAATAATGCTTTTCACGCTGCTGGAGAATTAGTGGTTAATGCTTATTTATGCATGAGAAATCTCCATAGAAATGGCTTTAGGGAAACAGAATATATGTACTATGCGAAAGCCAAAAAAGTAAGGTTTTCTTTTTGAAATGCCTTTCCAATCTCCATTCTTTTCTGCAGTGGTTTAAAAAGACGTTTGCTCTAGGACTCTGATATATTTAATAATATTCTAGCAACTAGATTAACAGGTAGAAGCAAGTACGTTTGTAAAGGGGGTGAGCTGTGAACACAGAGGTGGGTAGTCTGGGGGAAGTCAAGATATCCTAATTTNAAAAAAAAAGAAAAAAACTACAAATACACAGTGCATGCCCCAAAAGCAAGGGAGTGCTGCCCCCTTTGAAAATGTGCTTCAGCTGACTTTGGAGGGGGGCTTTGGCTCCTCTTTCAAGCACGACCTTCCTTTTCTGGCCACAGACTGCCAGAGGCTGAGAGAATATAGCGACTTTTTTCTCTTAGTCTTTCTACATAAAGGAATTAAAAATCACTGCATGCTGTGTGCCCCAATTAATATTCCCCAATTGTTTCTGTTTCCCTTCCAAATGATGTCAGTCTCCATTATTTTTGGCATAAGGGTAGTAAGAGCAATGTCTGTTTTTCTCAAATACTTTATCTCTCATTTTTGTGTTCTTAACAACCTTTACTCATCTCAGGATTTTTTTTTTTTATCCATCTGGTTTTGTCTTACATTGCAAAAGACCTAAAATAAAATAATGAAAACTGTCTTAATCTATTACTACTCAGTTTGTACATTATTAATAATGAAGGCAGTGTAATTAGGCTGCAGAATGCACAGTGAACACAACGTTAAGATGTCCTTGACTAACATCTGTGGCTGGTGCTTGTCTTATATTGGCAAAAGCCACCAAGATTTTACACGAAAACAGTATTTGTGTCTGACATTGCTTTTATGGAATACAGTGGCTTCATTTTTTACCAGCTGCCCGTTAAAAGAAAGCACGAAATCCATCGCCTCTGCTGCAATGAATGCTCAGCTCTATTTCAGTTGCGTTTAAGGCGCAGATCCTTGTTTCTTTGCTGGAAACTTTTTCCTCCTGCGCCCTTGGTTGTTGAGCCGATGGGATGCGGAGGGCAGAAACTCCTCTCCAAGAGGCGCGTCTTCTCACCTGCTGCCTACGGTCCCCTCTCCCATGGCAAACCCCGGTGATCCTCATGCTTGTGCATCTAATACCGCTGCCTGCAAGGAGGCCAGCAGGCAGCAAGGTGCTTCTCCGCTCTTCCATCCGCGTAAGCCGGTGGTTTGATCCTCTGCCCGTGCCGTCCTGAGGAGTGACCTGTGACACATCGGACCTCTTGAACCAGGGGCATCAAAGGTGTCTCCGTTTCGACTTGTTCCCAAGATGTTGGCAGGAGATCTCGCCGTTAATGCTTGCTTAGTGCTGCAAGGACATCAGTGCCGCAGAGCTAGCCGTGTCCGGCATGCCCCATCCCTCCCTCTTCGATGGCTTGGAGCAGCTGGCAGGGGACTGAAAAGGGACCTTCTGAAGAAGAGGGACCGAAAAGCGACCTTTTGAAGAAGAGGGACATTTCCCAGGGCAGGTGCGGCATCTTTGCAAGGGCTGCTATTCCACAGCAAACTGTCTCAGAGTCGTTCTGAAGTATTTCAGGTGAAATTCTTCAAATGTAGGCCAAACTTGGGCCAAATTTTCAAAACGTAACTTCTTTGAGTTTTCACAATGTAATTTGTTTAGCACGCAAATTTGTGTTTACACAAATGGCATCTAGCCCGAAACGGGAGCTGAAGTGCTACTCGGAGATCCTTCCTGTGCAGTTAAAAATATAAAGGAAGCAGTTCCCATGATTACAGACTTCTTAAAAAAACCCCTATGAATAATGCACTTGAGTGTCTGTTAAAAAGCTGTGGCAGGGATGCTGTCACTCTCATGAATGCATGGAACTGAAGGCGTAATTATAATTTTTCCACGTGGCCAGTTGCCACTTCCACAGCTGTGACACTGCTGGGGTAAGGAGGACCAGAGGCTCTTCCAGCCCTGGGCTCTCTGCTACCTGCGCCAGGCTCGTGAGAGCCCTTCCTTGGTTAATCCTACAAGGGAAAAGGCTAGCTGGAAAATGCTACTGGTATCTTCTTCCCTTGATTCTCTGACTTGGCCAAGTGGTGCTAGGTCAAAATAAGTATTGATCTGTAGGCATTTACTTCTACTGGGGTTTTTACTGGGTTCCTTCTCTACCACGCTGACATCTTGTTAGAGCTGGTGCAGCGAAAGAAGCCAAATTCTTCCTGGTTTCTTGGCGTAAAATTGGAAATAAAGGGGAAGCTTCAAAGCTGCTCATTGCAATCGTTCGACATCATCCTCGCAGCCAAGCCGTGGCCCTGCTCCTCTCCCAGTCCCCCATGGACGGCTCCTTGCCAAACCATCCAAACGCTTCGTTGTCTTTTGTACGGACTGGAGAGGAGGATTAAGCTGTTACTACCCAAAACACAGGTGGCAAAACATGGCAAGTTACTGTCTAGTGCAATAAAAACAAGTGCGGTTTGGTAGCAGGTACTGTAGCTGGGGCTTCATGTGTGTGCACATCTGAAATGAAAACTGAGTAAGGGCTGTTAAAGGGTTTTTTAAATAGTGTTTACAGGGAAAAGTTGCATAGAATAACGACGCGCTCCCCACTCATCTTGTTAACGTAACCCTCCCTGTCAAATCCAAAATTATTAGCAGCCCCAAGTCTTCCTGCTGCACTTACGTTACTCATATGATCAGTGATGACTCTGCATAAACAAGAAAACACACCAGTCCTGCAGCTGTGTTAATGTGTCAGCTCCACTGGAAACAGGGGAAAATGCAATGTTTGCAGAAGGGGGCTGGGGAATTGATAGTGCAAGGGATTTTATTGTGGCACATTTGAGAGCAGGGTACACAATGGAGAGTGAATAAAGACCTTATAAAAATACTTGGCAGCAACTCCTCTAAATCTTTCAAGGTATGAGTTTCTTATTTTAGTTGATTTACTGGTCTGACAAAGAAGCAATCATCGTTAATCAAAATAACTCACTCCTACTCTGTGTATGAAAGCTGAAGTTAGATGAAGGTCATGGAAAAGAGATGATAAACTAGCCTGGGCTGTTTAGTGGTTGGAGTTTATTAGCAAGCCCATTCTAGAGAGGAAACGGATTTTTGCAGATTATTTTTAAAACGGATTTTTTTAAAAAGTAAGGTTTGTATCTGCAGCAGGTTCACAGATGTGATGTTCTTAAGTATGCATGAAGGGATGATTTCCTGTCTGCTTTCAGCAGCGAGAGGTACTGTATGGAAAAGCATTTGGTATTCTCCTGAAGGCAGGGAGGGAAGTAAAGATTTGGATAAGATATGCAGGAGTTGCGAAGCGATACGGGCCTGTGGGTGCCAAACCACATTTTCTGAGTAAGCTTCGGGAGACACTGACACTTCTGAGAAATTTCTCTCTTGTGCATAATTGAGATTGCTATCTTGTGCCTAAGTCCGTTTCTATTTAGGTAAGTGTCTTTGCTTGTCTTTTGGTGGTGCAACGTCTCGTTGCCATGTTCCTCGCCCTAGCCCATATAGCGTCCCACCAAGGAGGGGGTTGGTAGACACCTTATTCAGCAGTTTGCTGATGGCTGAGTCCCAAATAAGGCAAAGCTGAATGGGCAGAAGCCCAAGAAACCTTCAAAATGCTAATGGCTCTTAACAACTTCCATGTTTTGCCTTGAAACTCACTTCTATGTCTAAAATGTTATCTGTACTCTGTCTAGAAGTAAAAGAGTGATATCTAAATTCAACCAAAAGAAATTGCCTGAAACAGTGAGGACTGCCAGTGCCCGTAGACAATATCAATTAGCATTTTGGTGCCAGAATTATCAGTAGCTCTCTTGCCACTAGGATTTATTGAAAAAAAACCTAAGCTGAGAACTGTGTATTTCACTTGGATAACATAATGCGTGACCTTAGCAACGATGGAGGGACACCAGCTCCCTCAGAAATTTTATTTAAAACCAAACATTTTGCGATTGAGGTTTATTTCGTATTCCCTGTTCTTCTTGTCCCCTGGACACATCTGATGAGTCCATATCTTTTAATTTAAAAGCTTCCATGAGGTATTTGAAGTTTCTAGAGAATATGCTTATACATTCTTTGTTTGCATAATCAGTGACACAAACACTCCTGGAAAGCGAACAGAAGATCAACTCCCAAATACTGGGGGCCAGTCTGATATTATGAAAGCTGTAGTTACAGTATAAATAACATACACCTATGTCAGCTCATGAATTAAATTATATTTCCAGGAGATCTCTTGCGGCAGCCTACTGAAAGAATATATTATGTGCTCAGAGGCAGTGTTCGCCTGATACAAAGAAAGGGGGATAATTAAAGGCTTCACAAATCCCAAACGTGCCAGCAGCTGCGGGTCCATTCGGGAAGCAGCTCTGGGACCCACATGTGTCCCTCCTGCAAGGATGGAAACCCATTATGTGACACTTGTGGAGAATAAACCTGGAGGGGGAAGAGCTTCTCTGCCCAGGATAAGTATGTAGAAGTAATCCACTGGGAATCACGCAAAAAAAGTAGTAGCAGGTGGCAGCACTTCTTCTCACCCTACAGAATACATATTTAGAGGCAAAATGCAGAGGAGGAGCCAATTAGTGGGATTATTGAGCTTCAAGAGGCAGGTGCTTGCATTCCAGCTAGGAAACTGCTGCTTCCTATTAGACGAAATGCAAGTGCTTTACATACAACAGGGGGTTTGGCCACAAAGTTTGGTTAATTACAGAAGCAGAGGATAAAAAGAGGTAAGACTTAATGGTAGCTTGTTTCTCGATGAACAAAGGACCCATAAGGCAGCACTGAAACTCAATAAAACCTGAGTTTTCAGAGCTAAGCAATTATGTATGTTCATTGTGGAAGTCATAAAGAGAAGGTGGTATGTCCTACATGGTCTTTTGAATGGTGAGGAATAGGGAGACAGCGATAACTTGCGTCTGTATGATGTTGCTTTGGGATAATAAGGAATAAAATGGCATAAAGGTTTTGGCTTTGAACAGAATAATTGAACTATGGCCGTAGATTCCTACTTAAAATATAGGAAAATGAACAGCTGAGAACAAACCTGTGGGTTAGCACCAGAGAAGAGGCTAAAATAGAAATCCTTTTGCTCGTCTGGATGTAGCTCTCGCTCGATGTGAGCCGTGCGTGTCTTTTCCTGGCTGCGGAACAGATGGGCTCTATCGGCGGAGTACTGGGAGCGAGAGACCCAGCCAGCACTGGGAGGGCACGGTGCCCAGCTCCTGCGGGAAGACCAGATTTTGCAGGATTCACCAGCAACCTGTCCTGGATAGTAAAGGAGGGACCTTCCTAGAGCTACAGAGCGATGATTATTTTGTCTTAGTCACAATTTAGAGCCTTGAGGTCTTTGCTGCAGGGAAGGGGTGGAAAAGCAAGCGGGAGCTGTGCCCAGCGCTGGCAGAGTCGAGGGGAAATTTGGGTAAAATTGGGCAAAATAAGGATCCTGTGTACTTGGCTTAGCTCTGGCTGTGTGCGCTCTGCAAAGGAAGGCAAATCGAGTCAGGGCTAAACAGGATCGGAGCGTGGGTTTCCAATTACTTTGGGATCAATAAAAAACAAAAGAGGGAAATAACTTCACTAAGGTGTATTTTTGGGGCGTTCAGGCCGTGTTTCTGGTTAGGGAGGTGGCAGTGCTGAGCATTTTGGAGTGTCTTTGCCGCCTGAACCGTTTGCTGTCAGCTGTGTGCTGCGTTCACCCGTCGGGTTTGCTGCACCCTGCTTTCTGGTGCGTAAAAGAAAATCCCTTGGTTCTGCAAAGGATGCTCTTCAGCAGGCAACCTTCTTCCAAGGCAAAAAAGCTCTTGAGACCTCATTAATTGCTGGAAGTGTATCAATGGTCTTTTTTTCTTGCCATTTTAAAACGTGGTCACTTGTAAGTAAGAAAATGTAGGATTGGTGGTCAAATATGGTTGCAATATAGAAACAGCAGTTCCCCGGCATGTCATGGGATCAAAGCTGAAGTCAATAGTTTTGAAATGGTTATAGTGTTTATAAGAGACATGAGACTGAATGGTGACCATATGTAGATATTGTTGTTTCTGTAGAAACATTTATTTTAGTGGTATTTACATACAAACATGCAGATACTAAAGACCCAGGTCCCACTTGCTGTTCCAGACGTCAAAGGCTGCTGTAGCCAACCCATGGGGAGGGCAGGTCTTGTCACAAGCTGTACGCAAGCTTGCAAGAAAGAGAGCAGGACTTCCGAAGGGAAGGCCAACCTCTGAAGCTTGGGGTGACCCTGTAAAACGGGTGGGCTCTTGGGCTCGTTATCATCATACAGCCACGCAAGTTATTAAAGGTGAACGGAGTGCGGGCACTGAAAAAAAGCTGCATTTCTCTGGCTCCTTGACTTTCTGTGATTGCTGAACAGCGTTCGTAGCCAGGAGTGAAGAGGGAAGTCCCTGAGCAGAAGACTAGATTGGTAAAAAGCTGCATTAGAAAGAAACCTCCTGGATACATCAAGAACAACAGCGGAGGTTTTAAACAAGGCTTTGCTCCGTAGGTGTCACACAAAAGAGGGCAGCCAGAAGGCAGCCTGGTTTCTGGCACAGGCTGCTTGCGAAGCACTTGGTGGTATTACAGCGTTCGGCTGCCTCGGGCAAAGGAGGTTAGCTGAGAATCCTAGGATAGAAACCTCAGCGTTGCGTTCCTTATAAAAACGAGAGATCTGAGTAATGCCTTTTTAAACAACTCCCCCAGACGAGGGAACGGCTGGAGGTATTTGTGAATGATCCCGGGCTGAGGAACTGGCTGCAATTTTTTTGTGGGTTTCTGAGGCTCCTGCAAGAAACTGAATGGAGAGCTGCATCTGGGATGAAACAGCCCAGAGAGCAGAGTGAGTTGTGAAAGAGCTGTAATTATCTCCTGACAAAGCAATTAAAATTTGACAAGCAAAGGCAGTCTCGGGCAGCAGAATGAAGCTTATGGAAGTGGACAGGGCTCCAAATGTGAGTTTCGTAGTGAATCCAAAGTACCGTGGTGGGGGGAAAAGTGCCCAAGGCAGAAACCTGGGTGACATTCAGTGTGAGATTTATAGCCCATGGAGCCACGCTGAACTGCCTATGTCTTTCACTAGGGACATCGTGATTTTCTCTTCTAGGGCCTCCAATGCTCCAAACTGACTTAGCTAAAGACTGATCTTTTTTATTTTTATTTTTTTCACCTGGTACCTTGGCCTTGCTTGCACTTTGGGACAGGAGAAGAGCAGAAAAGCCATCAGCCTTGAGCACATTCACCGCCTAGGGTCGAGGGCTTTTGAGCATGTGGAGGTCTGCAGAGAAAGGCTGTGCATGTACTCACTCAGCCAGGTGCGCTGCTGGGTTATTTGAAAGAAATGGCTTTATATAAATTTCAGTACTATGTGAAGGTGGATATTTGGTCTCTTCCACCTGAATTTTGCCATTTGCCACTATTTTAACTAAGTCTTTTTAAAGAAAAATGGCTCTATTTCGCTCTTGTCTCTCAGATGTGATGAGAACAATATACACATACGTGCCTGGCTACTTTTTCTTTGTGGCTGAGACCCACCAATCAGATAAGCTATGAAAATAAACAACAAAAAAAACCCCACAACCACTTAAGGACTGTCACCAAGCCTGACATGGCATTGTGTGTGAGCTCCACGTTTTCTCACATTTGAGAAAACTGGCGCAATAACTTGCAAATCTGGAGGAAATGTACGTGCAGGTTGACTGCACAAATGAATTTAATCATTTGCACAAAATCTGTTTTACTTCTTCGCACTGTAACGACACTGATCTGATTATCTTTCTTTGCTTTAACTGACAAAATGTATCTCATTGGTGTTTGAATAATTAATGCTATAGGATTCGGCTTTGATCCAGCGCCATGCCAGGAAACGCTGTGCTATCCAATCTGCTGCAAAACAGCATTTTCTAGTGCATTATTTTGATTCTAATGCTGGAATATGGAAAGCCCTGCAGTGCGTTGGCTAATGTGGCTTCTTCTGTCTCTTCATCACAGCAGTTGGCTCTTCCCGAACCTGTGAGAGCTACAAATCCCATTAGTTTAAAAGCAACGTCAGCCCGAGTACCTTCCTGCTTGCAAACTCCAAACTGCGTTTGTCTATTAGATATATCTACAAAGTCTGCTTGTAATTGGGGTGTTTTAAAACCTGCTGGAGCAGCAAAGCCCCACAAGGTAGGAAGTCAGAGGGAACTCATACCAGCTTTGCCAGTGGGTTTTGTGATGCAGCTTCCCATTTAGGTTGGGGAGTGCTCAGATCTCTGCGGGAAAGCTCATCGTGGCCACTGCGGTCCTGGCTCTCGGAGGACACGTCTGCTCTGGGGTAGACTGGTTTACCTGGGAAAAACCTTGGAGGTGATTTTATTACTTCTCTGAATGATCCACAGACTTGCTAACCAAAAGGGAAATCCTTCCCTTGTTTTCCAGAGGAAGGAACCGTGCCCCTCTCATTATTGTGTGGTGATGTAGCAGACAGGGAATGGAATAGGTAATACCAAATAATAGAATCACAACAATGAAACAATGTAATCCATAATATAATCAAAGAGATGATTATCCCCTAATAGGGAGTGCGTCCTCTCCTTCCTGGTGCAGTCTGCAGGAAGGCCACCTGCGGTTCCCGCTGAGCACGCAGCCCCGCAGCCTTTCTGCCAGCGGAGTGGGGCAGGGACTTTTTGGACTCGGCATCTGCCTTTTGCTGTAAATAAATTGAGAAGGGCTTTTTTTTTTTTTTTCCCCCCTTTTCCTCATTTTATTTTCTATTTTCCTGCAGCCTCCTCTTGTATGCTGCAACCGCCAACACCCTTCCACTCGGTGTGATGCTTGACCAAATGTGCATTATCTGGTAGGGTGCAGCATCAAAGCAAGAGCTGGGAACACTTTTGACTCTTCATCCCTGCTTTGCTACCATCTTGCAGAGAGGTCTTGGACCAACCGCTTAACCCCTTACCGTCTGTTTTTCCATCTGTAAGGCACAGAAAGATTAGCATCCTTGGCCGTACGAGCGTTTGCCTTGGGATGAGCAGGGTGATTATTTATACAGTGCTTCATGGTTGGAAGGGCTTCTCTAATCTTTCACTGCTTTAAAACAACAATGGCAGAAGGGAATGGCTTAAATAACTTGATACATCTGGCCAAATATCAGTAAGCATCGAATTGTGCCAGACCTCTCAAAATGCACGGAGGAGAGTACTTTAGTGCTGATTAAAAATTTATCGTGTTTTCCTGTTTTTCAGTTCCAAAAAATGCTCGCAGGGTGGAGGGAAGGCAGGTGGGTGAGGTTGTACTCAACAGTTCTCAGTACGTTTGGGAAGTCTCCTTTCCATCGAGCAGGTATATTGCTTTGCCTGATAAGCACTGTAGACGGCCTGATTTGACAGGATAAAACGCAGCAAGCGGCAACATTAATCTCCTTGAGCCAAACGAAAATGATGTCTTCCCTGCAGATCTCTTGGTCTTCGCAGATCCGGGAGGCTGCTGCCAGGAGCCGAGATGTTTATTTCTAGGGGCTGCCCCTTGGGGTCTCAAAGGCTTCAGTCTGGAAATACGGTTTGAGTACATCTCGGTATCCCAAATTCCCATGAACTGCTTTAATTGCTTGTCACCGAGCACTTGTGAAAATCACTGCCTCCTTTGCAGCTCTGGTCTTTGGGGATATGGATAAAGAAATAATTGAGTCTGAAGTTCACGGACCTGATCTCCATTCCTCTGCCACAGGCAGGAGGAGCTGCGTGGAGGACAGGGGTGTAACACCAATATGAGGAGAGGCAGAAGTGAGAGGGGGACGAAGGCTTTCGTGAGGCAAACTGTGGTGTACGCCCCTGCAAAGCTAAGCCTGGCAGTGTGGGTGATGGATTTGTTGGTACTGGGACAGTCAAAAATCAAAGGGCTAATTTGATGTGTTCATCATCGCCGCCTCCATTCCCTGTTATTCATCCCACTGGGATCAAAATGAGGTGTGCTGTGCTGAGCAGAGTTACAGTCCAACTTCTAATCCAAATGTTAAAAAAGCCATAGGACTTCTAATTAGGAAACTAAAGTTTAATTCTGGTAATTAGTCAAAAAGACATGCTTGAATTTCCATTTTACTTTTTCTCTTAGACGGCTAAGAGCGATGAACAGCTCGTTCTTGAATAAATGGACACACTTTGCTGTATTTGCTGCATTGTGCTCACAAAGTGCTTTCCCTCCTGCTGTGTGTCGGGGATTTGTTGGTTTCTTTTCCACAGTGAGTTCATAGAGAGGGCCCTGGGGTGGGTGGGCTGTGCGTATTGGCAGTGTGTCAAAGGCTTTGCCCCGCTCCCAAACTCATAACTGGTAAGCCCGTGAAGGTTGTGGGATTCAGTGAAGAGGCATGGCTTCACCAAAAATGACCTGGGACCAGGTGGAGGAGCCTGCTGTTACCACTTTATGCAACCCCCAATTAGCAGGATTTCCCTAAGATTATTTTTATGAGCGGGACATATTGGTAGATAGCTCCATTTGAGGTTATTTTCAGAGCCTGATCATGAATGTGTTGAGAGAACTAACGGGCAATGAGAAAAGAGATTATTTGCTGTGTTAAATGACCATCCAAAGAGCATCTCTGAAACAAGGAAAGGCGAGAGAGAGCGCAGGCAATGGAGTTTTATTACTGGAAATCCGATGTTTTTTGTAATTCCAGGGTAAAAGGAGGAAGCAATTAAGCAAGAAACCTAGAGGGACTTTTGGGGAAAAAAACCAAAACCCCCCACAAAACCCCAAAACCCCAAACCAAATCGAGTGTTTTTGTTTTAAGAGCATAAAGCGGAGTGAAGCTAGTGATGGCACCCCCAGGCACCTTCAGACGGGAAGAACAGTGGGAAGCGTTAGTGCTAAAAGCTGATGAGGGTGGTCCAGTAACCCTCAGAGAAGGGGACATAAAGGCAAAGTGCACTTCTGGGTAATTTTCTGAGCTAAAAATATGAATGAAATAGAGGTAAACTTCTGAACATCATTGTTAATCCCCTAAGGAGCTGGATGAGTGCACCCTGTAGGTGAGTGCCTGAGGCAGGGTAAATTGTGAATGCTGATGTCTGGCAAGAAACCAGGAATTTCTACTTGAGCCTTTGCTACTGGTTATAACAGGGGATAATTTCTGAGTGAAAAACACGTTAAAAGCATCATTGTTTCTACAATCCCCCGATGAATGTTGTTCAACTTGAGCTTCTTGGTCTTTTTCTTTCCCGTACTAAAGGGGTCACTGTTACCACACAGCCTCCACTGAGGGCTTTGGCTCCCATCAGACCTGGCTGAAGGTTTCTGCTCTTGGCTTCCAGTGATTTCAGCACGCGTCTCCCATTTCCTTCTCTTCCATCATTTCATTACTCAAGCAACTTCTATCTTGGTCTCCTATGGAGTAGTTAGGTGGTAAAGCTTTTCTAATTTTTTCCCAATTGGCACAGGGAAAATAAAATTGGTTTAGCACGCCAACAGTTAATTTTTAAAGGCATCGTTCAGTAGTGCAACTTAAAGTAAATCGAAATCAAATGATCTAAGTAAGAATGGGATCTCTTCTGCAAATTTATAGGTGGCAAACTAAAATGTCAGGGGGTCATGTATTCATCTGTCAATGTGTAATGCAATTAGACAAGATAATTGGGCAAACTAAGTTTTTACTGAGGGTTGAAAAATGTATTAACTTGCCTTCATTAGCTTTGATAGCAGTGCACTGTCATTGGGGGTGGGTCCAAGCTGCAAAACTGAGTCTGGATTTAGGATCAAGGCAAGGAATTTTCCAATGGGGAACATACATCCAACCCGCTTTCTGGATGTCGCATGCTCAGCTTACAGGAGAAACGCTATCCTATGTCTGCTTTGCTTCACGTGTTGGTTGAGGAGGGTTCGATAACTGAAATGGTGGGGGCAGTTGTAAATATGAGCCCAGTAATATCTCTTAATTTCATCAACACTTTACAAAAATCCTGTTGGAGTGTAAACAGCAAGAAAGAATTAGAATTAGGAAACCTGATCTCTGCTTCTATTTTTTAATTATCTTTTTTCTAACAAAGGTTATGAAAGACATCTAGACATCTTAAGCAGGGTCACAAGCATGTCATGGAGGGAGTGGAGAACTTAAGGTCGCTTAAAGTATCACAATTCAAGATATTAGAAAAGTGACTTTAACATAAATTTATAAAAGTGTGACTTAACAGTGTTTGATGACAAGGTTCACTCTATAACTTACTACGTGAAAGGCAGCGGTTTATGGACTCCCTTGCTTTCTAAACTTCTCAGAGAGGAGTCTAGGTGCAGCTGGATCCACTCCTAGTCCCAGACTTGGTCAATGGTTTATGTCTAAAGGGATTAGGTGTAGGGATTTCAGCGTAGTGCTTCAACACGTGATTATGGGTCTTGCATGACTTTGGAACAGCAGTAGTTTGAGGTTTGTTAACACTACTGTAACAAATCACAAGATTAGATTGTATGATTTTCTAGCAACACTTAATTAGTCAATAATCAACAATTTGTTATAATCAAACACAGTGATTTAGTTAAAGATTCAACAAAGTTTCCTAAATCAAATTGCATACACGCACAGATATAGAGGTTAACCTGTGATTAAGATGTTTCCTTTTCTGCAGATTATAGTAAATTTGGATACCGGATGATCAAAATTCAACTATACTCACTCTCTTCCCTTCATCAGCTTCTGTCAGCAGATGGTCTGAAACTCTTAGCTCTTATCCCTTCCTTGCCTCCTATCAGCGGATGGTCTAAATCACCTCATGAAATACAGGATCGCAGCCTGCTGCGATCCCGGAGAGCTCCAAAGGGCCTCACTTCAGGATCGGTCTTTATAGGGTCGCAAGATGATTGACTTTGGTCAGTATTTTCCATTGTGGCCACAATTCTTGTCAGGGGATCTCGGCAACTTTCAGAGTGGGCTTGTGATCCAGGCAAGAGGGGTTTTGGATGAGTTTCCCAGACAGGAGAAGTTGCAGGTGCGATTGTGGAGTTCCTAATCGCCCCAACTCGCTGTACTGGCACCGGGACAAGAAGGAACCAGATTGTCTCAACTCACTGCCCCAGTAGGCAAGGTCAGAAATTGTCCCGGCTCACTGCACTTGCAATTGAAACAAGAACAATGTTGGGCCCACCGCCCTTGTAACTAAAGCAAGAGCGATGTTGGCTGGTGTTGAGATTGCAGTGCAGCCCGGGGGCATCTGCACCGCCACAAAGGAGCAGGAAGCCATGGAGACTGGGGCATGAGTTTGGAGTGCCGCCTTCTGCGTGTTTAACTGTCCATCTGACTGTCTGTATACCTTGTACATGTTCATGACTTTATATGTGCTATCGCTTTTAATAGCTGGCATATTTCAGGTATTGAGTCTGAAATAGTCTATACCGGGAAAAAAGCAAAAGTAAAGTCTGTAACAGGTAGGTTTAGAATGATTACCACCAAATTAAAAAGCATGCTTCAGTACTCGATGATAAAGTATTAAGTGATGTACTGACAATTTGGTTAAGGTAAGGCAGCACATTTGATTTAGGCTGTCCAAGCTTTCTATTCACCATGTATGTGAAGTCTTGTGGTAGTAATCAACCGGCTGTATTCAGAGGAAATTGTTTCTTTATGGTTTAAAGTGGAAAGACTCTTCTAGATAACCATATATTGCATCCAGCAGGATCCTTCTTTAGTACATTCAGCATCTGGAGAAAGGAGCAAATAGCAAAAAAATTAAAGGAGAAATTGAAGAGCAATAGCCTTGAACTGATTTAGGGCCCTAATTCAGCAAAGCACTCAAGCGCATGTTTAACTTCTAATCTCTGTCAGGTTTGATAAAGGAGCTGTGAACCCAAAAGCTTTTCCACTTTCTTCCCAGTTACACCAGCAGGTCTAATGAAAGATATTCATTCAGGCTTTGTTTCTTACGTCTATAGACCATTACCTAGATCTGCATTGCTGCTGCCTTACACCATGCAACCTGTCAAGGTACAGCAGGACCTTAGTTATTGATGTTTATTGATTGTTGATACTTATCTATTGATGGTTATTGATGCCTATTGGTTATCGGTGCTTATTGATTATTGATGCTTACTGATACCTTCAGCATAGGCTCTTCCTAAACCTGATTTGTAGCATCAGGACTAAGATTGTCTGGGATCTTTTTTAATGAAGTAACATAAACATACTATTTTTAGGTTCTAGCTGAAGGTAGAAAAGAGTTATTTCCCACAGCCATGGGCTCCTGAGTTAATCAAACAACAGTGTGCAGCATCGTAGTGAGTTTGTCACTGCAATTTAAGCGCCACGTAGGAACAGCCACCAATGAGGGGAAGCATGATCTACTGGTATGAGCCTGAATTCCCTCGAGATTTAGCATTTAAGGTAATTACTGCACTATTCCTTCATGTTTCTTGTACAGGAAGCTCTTGGATAATTATCAACTTCAGAGGGAAAAGCGCACGAATAGGAAATTTGTGGGTTTTTAAGGTGTGCTTAAAGGTGGCTTTTTGCCTGGTGTGAACCATTCTGTTCAGTTAATGGACATGAAGGCCGTCTGCTGCTGCTTCGTAAACACAGTTGGAGCCATTAATGTGCCAACTTTACTTTAGCCATTTAGCTAAGCCAACACAACCAGCAGAAGGACGGGACGTCACACCTTCCCCGGGCAGAGCAGGGGATGGCCAGGCAGGTGAGGCGCCGGAGGGACGGCATCACTGGGGGGAATTAGGGTGGAAATACGGCCCCTGGTCCTACAGAAACACCCAGCTCAGGTGACAGAGGAGGAGGACCCCGACAGGGGTTTAGCTGTGATTTATCAGCAGCAAGTTGGGCTTGTCCCCATTGCTCAGCCACCACGTGCTTTCCCTCTGCTATGGGATTTTTATTCTTTGTATAGGAACCAGGGCAGAGCCAATGAGATCTTCACTTGGGTCTCAAGTGTAGGAGGGATGATGAACCCGGCGGGTCCTGGGCAACCTTTGGCTGACGCAAGGTCTGTGTCCCACCTGTGCTAAGTCAGCTGCTGTCCTCGCCGTCCCCCTTGGCCCCGACGGCATGCCTGCTGCCAGGTGCCCTCTCCTGCATTTGGAGCAGAGCTCGCTCGCCCGCCAGCGCTTCCCTTTCTCTGCAGCCTTTGCCAGGCAGCTCCAGTGATTATAATGCAAAGCATAAATGTAAATATAAGCCACAGGGCTGAAAAACAAGCGTGGCCTTTGCCCTTACTGCAAAGGGCATGCCTTAGAGTCCATCCCAGGAAAGCTCATGCCTTGGACATCACTTTCAGGGCACGAGGGTGTCAGGGGGGTTAACAAAGCATTTGTACTCAATGTACGGGGACCCCCGTCATGGCAGATTATGTGTCGGATAATCTCGAGCACCACTGACAACACACATTTTCAACAGGCAGGTATCATTAGCTGTTTCTGATTTCTCCCTGAGGATGCCGGAATTTTTGGAAACCACCGCTTTGGTAAAGCTCTCCAGTAGGAATTGGATGATGATGTACAGCACTGTGAAACCTAGAATCTGCATGTGCTAGGTCAATAAACGCCAGCGAGTTACCATAACTCACAAATTAAAGGCCCTAATTTTCACAGTCAGGCTGCAAGATCTAATTAAGGCTGGTGGTGCAGTTCAGTGTTTGGAGAGTAACTGCCTTGTTTAATTTATCAGCGGATTTTGCTCCCTTCATTTTTTAAAAGTACGTCTCGTAATTTTTCATAGATAAGCATGATAAACCAGATACTGCGAAGGGGACCGCGGGGTGTGAGCAGCACAGTCTCTGCAGGACTGGGAAACACAACAAGAGCTTGTCTGGGGCTGATCAGCACCGGCAGCGTTTTTCCCTGCCAAACTTCTAGGTTTGGGTCAGATAGTCACTATAGTCAACCTGTGCAGCCCTACAGCAGGAGCTGACTCTCATCCTCATCTGCTGCATTTTAGCTAGCACGGATTCATCCCTTGTGCCTGGAGAACCTAAATAAAAGAGCTTTGGGAACTTGAAGGTCTTTGTTTTCAGCTGAGCGACGGGAGGCTGGCTGAGAGCAGGGCAAGGGGAGCTAATGAAGGAAGACCTCTTCCTCGGTACGGGGTCTGTCTGCAGGAGAAAGCTCTCGTTCCTCTGTGGTTTGCATTTGATTATTACTTCTTGCTGGTTATTTTCTGCGTAATAGAGGAAGCTGCTGGGTTTATTGTATATCCTTCATCTCTTTAAACAATGTCAAAGACAGCTAATGCCCACAATGGATGGTTCGCTTTTATAAATATGGATATTATTAAGTATAATTGGTACATCACTGTTATATTAGCAGCGTACGCCTCAGGCTAGGTGCCTCTGATGTATCTGCAGGCCAGCGCGTTAAGTCTGGCAGAAGGATTAAACAACCCTCAAGTCACTCGTCATTTCCCGGGAAATGAGCAGTTAATTGCAAAGCCCACACTGCGCGAGGCTTTTGGGTGCTCCCGTTCGGCTGGGTTACTGGGATGTTCTTTCTATACCTCAAGCTTTTCCTGGTGATAGAAAAAAACCAAAGAAAGGGGGTTATTCATGAAAATTCATGTTGGATGCTTAGAGCAGGTGCCACCCTGGGAAACTAAGTCTTTGTGTCTCGGCACCTTTAGGAACCAGGACTCATCAGATTGCAGCGTGCCGAGAAACTGTTCTTTGCACACTTTAAATAATCCAGGTCCTGCCTGGGAGAGCCAAGCCAAGCTGTGCCAGAAGTGCGCGCTCCGCACTGGCCGCAGGGGATGCAGGCAGGGCAGCCAGGCAGGGCAGCCAGGCAGGGCGGCTGGTACCCGAAACTGCACGGAGATAAAAGAGGTGTGGTTGTCAGAGTACAGGAGAGGGTGCCTTTAGTGACACTGTTCTCCCATGAGATATATAGGATATAAAGCTCATGCAAATGGACTCCAACGCTATAAACATTTCCAGAATAGCTTTTATTTCGCGTTATCAGCTCTTCTAATCACCTCTCCTACTAGAAAATCACATGGGAGAAAGAAACAATGCCACTGCTACAGAAAGCTCACTTGGGTTGGCCGGTTAGGTTAGAGAGCCACTTCAATCTGGGCAGTAGATATCATCTCCCTTATGTTTGTCTGTGCAGAGTTATCTCCACAATAAACCTTTTTTTTTTTAGCCTTCAGGTAATCAAATACCAGCTGTTAAGCAAACACCAAGTATTTTGAGCACGGCCCCTATGCGTGTGTGTTAACTGCTTGCTTTTAACTGGTAGGCAGTTAGCTCCTCGTAGCCAGGTTAGGCTTAGGCAGTCCCGTTTTCTGGTATTTAATTCTGTGCTCAACCCACCTCTGGTCATTGTGCTGCACGCAGAAATCACCCTGGTGTCCGCTGCGCTGGAGCCAATAAAAGCCCTGCAAAGGGACCAAAAAAAGCCCAGCTTTGCCAGGAAAAAACAACATGTCGCATTGTTATTCATCTCAAGCTCCATGTGAGCAAGGAGCGGCAGCATCTGCTCCAGGGGCTCCTCCGCCTGGCCACGGTGGGGCCGGCATGCGGCTGGCTTGTCCTGGGGGGTGAGGTTCCCCTCTTGCCGTCCTCAGCCAATTTTCTTCATAAACCCCATTTCAAGCGGTTTCCTGCTTGGCTGCTTTTCTCCATTTGGCCGTGCATATGCTGCAAGAGCTGGGGGATTCGTTGCGCAGGGTTTCTGTTTGATGGGAGACCCTCGGGCCCTCATTTTTACTGAAGGAGCTAAATATCTTGCATCAGGTTTTTGAGCACCCACCGCTCCAGATGAAACCAGTGGGGAGCTGTGTGCACTTCAAGCTTCAGAGCCCATTTAGCTTTGATTTGCATCTGGTATCTAGGGCAAACTCTGGGAAGTGTCTTATTTCATCCAGTCTCGCCGACGTCTGTGATTTTATCAGAAAGTCTCTTGGTATTTGCTGTGTTTTTTTCCTTAACGTCCCAGCTTTGACTGTCAATTGGTGACGTGAGAACTGAATAGTTCAGTTAAAAATAAAAGCCCGTGTCCCCTGAAACGTTGAGCAACACGTTGGGAAAACACAGAAGCTGCAAGAAAAAGGGAAGACAAATCGCAAGAAACCAGAACTTTCTATTGCAGACACCTCGCAAAACCAAAAAGCAGAGGCTTTAGGGAGGTTTGGGTTTGATAATGCTGCAGGAGAGCGGGCGATGCAGGGTAGTGGAGGAGTTTCTGGATGTTCCCACGTAATTTGGAAAGGAAGGCTGCCCAGCTCTGCCTGGGTTTATCACAGCCAAATGATAAAGGCATTTGGTTTGTAAAAGGTAAATGATGTTTTGCCAAAGCAGGGAGGAAGCGGGAGAGCGATCCTGGTCACCCAGCCTGTAGCAAATCTGGGAAGAGCTCTCCTGGTCCAGCCCTGCCGGGTGATGCTTCCTCCACCTGCCTAGTCTGCTCATGTGCATTTGGTCCTTAGGCAAATTTCTGTAGCAAAAGCCTTAAAATGAAGAAATCTGGAAGCATCTGAATAAGCTTAAGTATTTTCCATCCTGGCCACCTCGGGATGGGACTCGCTGCGAAAGACAGCGAAGGCGAACAGGACAGGTTGGGTGTGAGTGAGAGATGCTCTGTTTGAGCGGTGTGTTTTCTACCGAGCGAGGGGATAACCGACCGGTGGGTCTGAGCCGTCCGGTGCAGGGAACCGGGGCTGCGGTCGGGCTCAAGCTGGCACCCGAGGCACGTCCCGATCGGCCGCCGCCTGGGCAGAGCATGGTTCATTTTGCATATTTGCCAGCCTGAGGTGCAGAATCTAAATGTGCGCTTTGGCCGAGGTGTCCCCGTGGGCATTAATCTTGCATGAAGCTCTCGAGGCTGCTTGATCCGCAGCTCCCCCAGCTCTGTTTGTGAGAGCCAGCCGGCTGATTAAGGTTTGACCAAAGCTGCCTCTCCCATTCTTTTATTTATTTTTTCTTTCTCTCTCTGCACACCCAGCGTCGTTTCTCATGTCCCCGGATGGATGGCAGGGAAAAGGCAGCTCTTTGCCCGTGGCTCTCCGATCCCCTGCACCGGTCTGCAGCCCACGCTGGGTCCCTGCGTGTTAATGCCGTGCATTCGGCAGCGTGCACAGAGGAAAATTCCCTTTAAACACACAGGGTCAGGGAGGTTTCCCGCATGGATGGCTGCCCTTTTGTCCGCAGCCATGACTGCTGCTTCGGGCAGACGGTTCTAATTACAGACATGTAATTGCCGTGCCACACGCGGCCATCCTGATGTGGGACCACTGCAGGCAGGGCTGCTCCTTGGAGAAACACCAGCTTTGGGCTTCCAGCGCCAGACTGAATAGCTGGGAATATTTCTTCTTCCCTCTCTGTCCACCCCGGCATTCCCCAGGCTCCGCAGAGCCTAACTTTCACACACCCAGGGAGGAACAGTCATTGGTGTCTCAGGCCCATGAGCCAAGGAAAGAAATATGAGGACAAAAGAGCAGTTTGTGGGTTTTTTTTTTGTTCTCCCCACCCCCAACTTCATGATTCTTACGTTACTAAATCATTCTGTAATTCCAGCCTGCTTTAGGATATCTTTTGCCAGCTGCGGATGCCCTGTGGAATTGCCCTTTCTTGTCCATTGTATTCGCCTGTTTTCTTGCAGATAATGGTGGATGCAACATCTGGCATCACAACACTTCTTGGAAAAACTACTGTATGTGGTAGCCACACTGTCTGACAAGAGGACACCCAGATGGCACAAGGGAAAATATCCTCTACAAGCTTGTAAGGGGTAGAATAGGTGCCATAAAAAGCTTTTTGCTGCAATTGCTGTTGCACGGGTCCCTGGTGTGCGGCTGCTCCTCAGCATAACATCGCAAACATCACCGCAGCAGAAATAAAAGGGAAATATTCGTTTCCCGTTAAAGCGGGTCCAGCTGGGCAAAGGCAGCTTTAGCTGCCAGGGGCCAAACCCCACAAACTGGGTGAATGGACTGGAGTGCTGCAAGGTTGTTACTGGGACTGGCTGAGCCCTGCCTTTGAACTGCTGTCTGCGTTCCGTGCGGCTCCGAAAGTGTGGTTTGCTGCAACGGAGGAATTAGTCGCTCTGGTACCTCCTAACCCAGCGCACCCAGGCACAGCGGGCAACACACTGTGATTTAATCCAAGCAGGGGCCAGGAGCCAAGAGCTGTAGTGGAAATGGAGGTACGGGTGAGTTGGGTGTTCTCATCCCCTGTTTGGTTACAAACTTCTCAACCTCAGCATTTTTTTAGTGTAGCTTTCAGTGTGGACTGGATTTTATCCCCTCGTATTTAATGGCTATGTAGATTCTGTTTAATTTACAGACAAAAATTTAGGAAGGGAATAAGACACAACAGAAGGGCATGTGCTTAAAAATAATCTAAGCTATTTGGGAGGCAAATGAGAAATTTCTGGCCTAACAAGAATGAGAAGTATGTGCTTAGTGCCCCTCGCAGATACCAGCCGTGCAGTCCGCTTGCAGATCTCGAAGCCTTTGAGAAGATAAGTTGCCTTTTTTAAAAAGGGAGGAGACTGGCCACAGGACTCTGTGCTAGCCCATCGCCAGCTGGGCCAGGCAGGGTTGGCCCCAGAGATCCCAGCTTGTCTAGAAAATGTTCCACAGCCTGCTCAGCTGGCGGCGAGGGAAAGTTTATGTTCAAAGAGATGTCAGTGTTGTAGAAATGTTGCAGGATGAGACCTGGATGCCGGAGCATCCTGCACCCACCTGGGCACCTACACCTGGATTCCTCTGTGCTTCTGGACGGCAGGTGAGGCATCCAGCCGGGCTCCACGCCATGCTTCGGGGCAGGAAGGTCCTTCTACGTCCAGACTACAGACTCAAGGCTGTAGGGACTGGAATCCCCTAGGGAATGCAAAAACCGAACTCGGAAAATTAACTTGTTCATTGCTTGGGCCATTCGTCAAAGCTGATTTTGAAAACCAAAGTTTCTGCTGGACTCTTTGCACTTTTAAAACAGTAGGTGAAGAAATGATTTGAGCAGAATTAGGCATTTGTCTCCTCCTTCCTCCCCTTCAACCCCCTAGACTCAGAAGCTGTTTTCCAAACCCCACCTGGGCAAAAATCTAAGCAACCGGGGTAGAGAAGAGAGGGCGCTGGCACAGTTTTAATTAACGAGCGGCCAAGTGCCCACCACCCTAACCAGCGCCGCAGCGGGTTGAAGCGGATGGCAGGACGCTCGCCGACGCTGGGGGCTTTGCACCAGCTCTGTGTCCACGCACGTGCACGCGGTGCGTCACCACACGCGTGGACAAGCAGGGCTGGGTATTGCCTGTTCGCTTGTGTGTGGTGGTCGAGCTCTGCTGGTTTAATTCGGGACTGCAGGTCCGTGGCCGTAGCAAATGAGGACCACGTTGCTTCACCCCAGAGCAGATCGTCCCAGCAGGGATGTCGTATCTCCCAAGATGCTCAGATACATTTGGTTTCGTACCGGCCGTCTCCATCTGCAGCCTTGCTCAGCTGTGCCGCAGTAGGCATTGCATCTACCTGGCCAGAAGATGACCACGGTGCACTACAACCGCTGCATTTGTTTCGGGTTGCATTGATCCCTGGGCAGGTTTTATTTTGTCCTCAACAGATGTCAGGAATGGTAAATGGCAGACGCCAGGGCTCTGTTTTGCTCCTTTTATAATCCTATATTCCAAAATCAGTGATTATAAGTCACTGAAAGCAACAAATTTCTTATTAATGAGCACTTTCTGCCAGCACTCAGGGCTTTGCAGGTACGTTTCCAGCGCTAATGTGGCTAGGAACCTCTCCAGAAGAAAGCCAGCTCCATGCCCTTTTCTGACGTTCGCCACTTGCCCACTGCTGTGAGGACTCACTTGTGGCACAGGGAGAACTCCGGAAAGTGTTTCGTTTAGAAACAGTTCTCTTCATATAGGTGCTTATTTCTTGTCCTTTATTTATTTTCATTGCTAATGGCGCTAGCACGGAAGGAGGTTTTTATTTTTATTTTTCCTGAAGCTTTTCATCTCCTTTTGATGCCTGCGGTGTACCTGGGCTCACGCTCTGCGTGCGGCTTTCAGATGTGTTTGTGTGAGGAACGGCTTCCCTCGACAATTTTCTCTAAGGAAAGCGCCGGTCGGGTGGGGAAATGCAAATAATAAGGGTGAAAGTCAGGACGACTGGGAGATATGAAGAGGTCACAGGAATAATTTGCTTAATAAGATGTGTCTTCCTACCTACGAGCAGTTAATGTTATGCTTTGTCCCTGAACCGTGAAAGGTTATAAATCGCTTGTTTATCTACTTCATTTCTAGACGTTTTCATTCTCTGCTTGACATTCCGATCCATTTTTTTCCTTAATCCTTCTGCTTTTGTGCACTTAAAACCTTGTGGCAATTGTTCTAGTGAATAAATTTAAGAGTAAATTCAGGGTTTCAGTAGCTTATTTTTCCCCAGCAGTATTGATTTTGAAGCTTACTTTCTTTATTTTGGGTTGTGTGCTTAGTAAATTGTATTTTCATTTTTCTCATAAAATGCTGTTAAAACGTTAGGGGCATTTAACGAGCCCCAGGGATAATTCTTGCCAGGGTCCATCCCAGCTGAAAAAGGTTCAGACAAAAGCCCAGGGCTGGGTAATCCCAATACACAAATCATACTGGCTTTGGAGGGGCCCGTGCATTCCCACGCCACTTTTCCTTTTTTTTTCCCGGCAAGGACTTTTCCACAGTGTCTTAGTATCAAAGTAAGCAAAGAGAAGAAATAAAAAGGAGGAGGCTGGAAGACTATGTAAAATTCAGAGAGAGAGAAGAGCAGAAGAGGAGGAACACGTGCCCCAAGGCAAGGAAACAGGCTCCGGGGAGGGGAGAGGATACGGGGGTGTTTCAGCACTTCTTTCCTCTTCGAAATCTTATTTCTCAAAGCCCACCTGGCCAGTTCAGCAGTTTCCCTTGGGAGCGAATACGTTGGTTGAAGGAAAAAAAAAACAAAAAGCATGAAACCGTGCAAGACAGGTGGGCAGGTTGGCACCGGGGATTGTAAGTCTCTTGGTCGGTCTGCGTCCTGTGAAATCAAGATTAGAAAAATCATGGTTTTAAAGGCCTGATTAAATACTGCAGAGTCACCTCAAAGCTATTCTAATATTTTAATAGAAATATTTTAAATTTTTTAAAGCTCATCTAAACAACGTGATGAAAGTTCATGCCAGGAGCCTCGTGGTCAGAAGCTAACATGGGCATAAGGGTATGAAACAAGTGGTTTAATAAACTCAGGCGAGTTTGTCAGTGCTCAGCTATAATAAACAGGTCGTGCAGTAAGACCCCCTGTATTTTCTAACTCTAAACCTAATGTGAGACGTACCAAAATAGTCTATTCAGCATCAAACTGTAAACAGAAAAGTAGGCAAAATTTATAATAGAATATTCCATTTTTCCCCAGGTCAGGCCACTTTGTTCTTGCCTATATCGTCAGAATCAAACCGCCTGTATTTTCTTGGTTGCTTGGTTGTACACAAAAATTTACTGAATACATCTTATTGCCAAAACATTTCTAAGCAAAGTTTATTTGTTCACATTCTGTTGCTAATTCCTCTTGTAAATATTGTGTGAAGTGTTTGTTGGGGTTTTTTTTGTTTGTTTGTTTGTTTTAAATGTGAGCAGCTGTAGTGGTCTGGGAGACAGCTCTAATGAACAGATGTGTATGTCAGAAAAAACCCTATTATCTTGCTTTTGTTCACTAAAACTTGTTAATTTTTGGTGATTTGCATTTCAAGCTGCAATTTTGTTATACACCAAAGGTGTAGCAGTAGCCTTCAGCAGGGTCAATTGGTTTTTTGCCTTTACCTTCCCCTGTCCCTTATTTACCCAGCTGTAAAATGGAAACCTGTGAACTATCTACTTCAAGAGAGTTTCCTAATCTTTCCTTATGGTCTGCAAGAAGTCCACATAAAATACACTGGAAAGAAGTTGGCCGTAATTCAGTGGAAAATGAGGTGTAGCTAATGCATTTGGAGTTTCCAGAACCCTAAACAGTTTACATTAGCATAATGTACATAAGGAAATATAATAAGGAAGGAATTTGGCATTTCTGAACTTCATGTCTTTATCTGACTGTGGTCTAATTCTGGCCTTACCTAAATAACAGCAGCTTTTCTAGTACTTCAGGCTTAGATCTTCTCATTTTGGTGGTGGTAGTCACTGTTGCTCTCCAGAAGATGTTTCGAGGCTCAGGGCAGAGACCTGCGACATGCAGAAGCAGCTACTGAATTCCTTCATCCTTCATCGTCTCCCCGAGATGGTTTCCTTTCCCAGCACGCTCCCCCGGTTAAAATAAATCCAGCACATTTGTTCAGTGTCTCATACATCACTGGTTTTTGATGCTGACTTTTTCCTGAGAGAAGAAAAAGAAAAGATTTAAATCAGTTTGGCATTGTTTGGGTGATTTTTCTCTCTAAGCCACCAGCAAAAGCTGGACATCTCTAAAAAGCAGCGTACAAGTGGTGTGAGTCATCTTAGGTCTCAAACTATGCTCCTGCTGGGAAAGGTAGTTTTTCAAGGTGTTAATGTCACTGGGTGGAGCTCAGGGGGCTCAGCCTGGGAATGGCCCCCCGTTGACGCATCCGTAACGAGATTACGAAGAAGAAAATCAAAGCATCTCCCTGATAGTCCAGAAAAACGTCCTGCAGTTCCCTTTGTACCACCACTGTACGGAAATCCGCAGCAGGGATCTGCAGAAGTCAAAACCAGGGGATTTTCACTCCTTTCCTTCGATTGTTCTTCTTGAAGCTAAAATACACATACATAGATATTTATGGTTATAAGTATAGACGTGTATATACATATATATAATAAATGCATGTGTCACTTTGAAAGTGTATTTCCCCATCCCCAGCCTGTATTTTGCTATATTCTATTTCATTCCTTTGTTTCTAGCTCTGCCCTTCTTCTTCAAGCTGTTCATTTCCTCCACCTCTTTGGCACGTTCAGCCTTGTATGTCAACCTCCCTGCACCGCACATGTTAGGGATCCTTTTTAACCTTTGTTGTAATTGAGTGTTCCAGTAACGGGTCGTTTGGGCTGCTTTTCTCCACCACCAGGTGAAGGTGAGATTGTTCTAGGGTCATTTAAGAACAGGGTGACATCCTCCCTGATTTGCAATGGGAACCTGTTACTCTGCAGCTTGAAAACCTACTGGCAGTTTATGCACATACCTCATGCTGCACGCTCATATCTTATTTATTGTCCACCATTTAAATTAAGTCACGTTTACTGTGGCTCCAAGGCATCTTTTCCCCCTTGAATCTCTGTTTCCAATTATTTTCCCCCAGACGTCATTAGTTTGTATTTGCCAGGTTGCATCTTGTTTTATTTTCTGTCTTTTTGGTTAATAACAAAAAAAAATAAGGGGTCACTTTGAGGCAGTGGAACTAATGGGCAGTCATGAATATTAGGGAAGCTTGAAAAATTATTAGGGTGATGAAATCTTTCTCATGCTACACGCTAATGAAAACTCAGCATGTGGCTGTTTCTGCGATAATCCTATTGCTAGACTGATTGAAATATCATTGTGAGCGCTTTCTTCTAAATATACAGATTCTAAATATATATACGTTTAGCTTGCCGTGAAATTAGAGTTCCTTTTTCTGCTTTTGATGAACTCTCATATGAAATGTCTTAGCTGGATGTTTGTAAAACCTTATAAAGCTGCTGTTGCTTGACATTTTACACATCTTATGGAGTGATAATGTCGAGTAGCCGGCTGAGCGTGCGGACGTGCAGCGTGTTGTGCCTCCTGCCTGCAGCCACTTCATGCCTCCCTCGCAGGTCAGTGGCCGTAACTCAAGACGGGGACTTAGTAGCCCGCTGGTCTACAAGAAGCTAAGTACAAAGGATTTTTAAACAAATTCTGGAAAATGGCCATATTCGTGGCCATATTTCCTTACTTTTCCTCTTGCCAGGACATGCTGGTGAGGCAAGCGCAGCTTTACTGGGGTGGCTGAGGGAGGTAAGGGTTGCTGCGTGAGCCTGAGTTGCCACTTCGTACAGTTTCCAGCCGTGGCTGCATGTTGCAGCTCCCAAATGCCACCAGGGCTCTTCGGTGGCAATCAGGTGGTTAACAGGTTATCGCCCCTGCGGTCCTCGCCAAGCTGTCACCAGGTGGCAAGCGGTCCAGCTCCTTGGATGCAGCAAACCTGGACTCACGGGGCTGCCACGGGTTCCTCGTGTGCAGGGGAGTGTGAAATCAAAAACAAGGGAAGAGCTTTTTCTCTGCACAACCCTTTCACGGTGCTTTTGGTGACTTTTATTCAGTCCGTGGCCTGAGTAAAGTCCCAGTCTGGGCTCGGGCTGCAATAAACATCTGTAGCTGAATAGCTGCACTAATGCAGTCAGCACACAATAAAAAGTGCAGATTGTGTGCTGGGATATTTTTTTTTTTTGATTCAGTACAAGCACAATTCTCTCCCCGGAATGAATGGCAGCTATTCATGGCAATGAGAGGAGAGAGAAGGAGTCAGAACAATTTTACTGACCTTTAATAAGGCTCTCAATCTATTTATAAATTGCCATCGATGTGTGGTTATGCGTTCAGCTAAAGACAGATGGCAATAGTTTAGTTCAAACACTTTTTTTTTCTTTAATGCAGTAAAACCATTATGGACTCTGTCGCTGTTTCTACTTCAGTTAGATGCCGCTGCTTTGCTGCAGCTTGGTCTTTCATTACCCCAGGGACGACTGCAGGTCTCTTCCTTGGGAATACCTTGCCTCACCAGCCCATAACACATGGATGTCTCCTCCTCCTCCTCCTGAAGAGCCCCAGTTGTCACATCTGTTCAGAGATCCCCCTTTGCTCTTCACCAACCCTTTCACCCGTAACGTTGACCTTCAGCTTCACCTTGTCAGATATGGGTCATCCTCCCTTATCTACTGACTTTAAGTTGCATTTGAGGGACATTGGCACCCATAAAGATGATGCCCATGTGTTTAGCTCCTCCATGAGCTGCACCAGTGCAGGAGGAGATGGTGGGCAGCCTCCTATGCCATTGTCTTTCCACCCTCAGGGAGCTGGTAGCTTGAAATAGTCTCTGTTAGTCCTAGCAGATAATTCTGACTTATTCCCCCAAGAAGAGGTCTCTTGATGCTGATCTGACTCCCTGCCAGGCTAGCAGATCCATCGGTACCTCTCTCCTCTCTCAGCTCTGAATTCACGCTTGTGCACGGCCACACAGAGGGGAAATTTAGCAAGGGCTTCTGAAATACGCATTCGCAGAACGAGCAGAGCTGCTCGAGAGGTTTAAGGCGAACCCCTTGGCTGTTCCTGCAATGGAGCATCTTGCTGGTGTGGGCCATGGAACCGGCAGTGCGGGTGGTGGCAGCTGCTCATGTCCCCCACTGTGCAGCCGGGCGTGGGGAGGTGCCGTGGTCCCCCCACTCCTGTCCTAACAGCTGAAACGGCCTTTAACCAGGGGGAGGTTTGGGCTGTGCGGGGATGGGGAGGAGGCCTTGGGGATGGCAATCAGAGCACACATCCATGCATCATGTCCCTTCCCTAACTGGTGGTTAGGAATCCATGTGAAGGGCAAGGTGCTACAGCATCCTGTCCAGGCAGTACTCGCTGCCCAAAACCTGATGGTCCCTGCACTTCTACTAGCATTTTTTGAAACACAGGGCATGAGAGGGACCTGGAGAGGCTTAATAAGGTGGGCCCATGCCAACGTCATGAAGTTGAACAAGGCCAAATGGAAAGTCCTGCACATGGGTCTGGGCACAAATCCAGGCTGGGTGGAGAACGGATGGAGAGCAGCCCCGAGGAGAGGGACTTGGGGGTGTTGGTGGATGAGAAGCTCAACACGAGCCGGCAATGTGTGCTTACAGCCCAGAAAGCCACCCGCATCCTGGGCTGCATCAAAAGAAGTGTGGCCAGCAGGGCAAGGGAGGGGATTCTGCCCCTCTGCTCTCATGAGAACACCCCTGCAGTGATGCCTCCATCTCTGGAGCCCCCAACATCAGAAGGACATGGACCTGTTGGAACGGGGCCAGAGGAGGCCATGAAGATGATCAGACAGCTGCAGCACCTTTGCTGTGAGGACAGGCTGAGAGAGTTGGGGTTGTTCAGCCTGGAGAAGAGAAGGCTCCGGGGAGACCTTATAGCAGCCTTCCAGTATCTGAAAGGGGCCTACAAGAAAGCTAGAGAGGGACTTTTTTACAAAAGCATGTAGTGATAGGACGAGGTGTAATGGCTTCAAACTGGAAGAGGGGAGATTTAGATTAGATCTCCGGAAGAAATTTTTCACTGTGCGGGTGGTGAGGCACTGGCCCAGGTTGCCCAGAGAAGCTGTGGCTGCCCCATCCCTGGAGGTGTTCAAGGCGAGGCTGGACGGGGCTTTGAGCAACCAGGTCTAGTGGGAGGTGTCTCTGCCCATGGCAGGGGGTTTGGAACTAGATGATCTTTAAGGTCCCTTCCAAACTAAACCATTCTATGATTTTACGATGTTGCTGACCCAAGTTGAGTCCAACAAGGTTCACCAGCAGCTTTGATCGATCCCTTTGGTACGCAGCACAAGGAGACACTTCTGCTCTTGGAAAAGCTCAGAGATGCTCCTGCCCTTCCAGCAAAATCCAGCGGTTGTGGTAACCCTCTGTACTGCAGTGCGTGCAGTTGGTTTACGTCTGGCTGTGGTGTGCCAGCGATTAATGGCAGGGCTGGCACGTGGCTGGTGCACCTCAGTCCTTCCTCTTGCTGAGGGACCTCTCCTGGAAGTCTGAGTGCTCTGTCTTTCTTAAGAAAATAATAATTTAAAAAAGAGGCTTTGAAAAAAGGGACCGTAATTTAAGTGTTTGTATTTCTAGGCAAAGGATTTGCCTTTATGCTTACTTGTCTGCGGTGACTGTCGCACGGGACGGAGACAGAGCCATGCTCCGCATTTAAGAGGAATGTGATGAAAAATAATTGAGCTCATCTCACCTCTGGGCAAGCCACTGCAGCAAGTGCAGGCGATGGAAATCCGCAGAGCCAGGCTGGCAATGAACAGTTCAAAAGAAATGTTTCCCGCATGAGCTAGGAGGAGAAAGGGGAGAACTCTTTCCTTATTCATCTTCCTTAGATGCAAAGATGCACTCGTCCGCAATTGTACCATATTGCTGCAGCGCTCCCCTGTGCAACCAGGTCCTGACTTCACCCGGGGACGATGCTCTGTCTTCGGGGGTCCATGCAGGGGCTGCGGCATTTGCTTTCACGTACCCCTGGTGCCTCCACCCCCCGATGCCCTTTTGCAATCTCCCCTGAGAGATGTGTTTTGTTGCTAGTCTCATGGCCTCTGAATTTCTCCAGTTTCTGTAAAATCCTGGCAGACCAGATTACTTTTCTAATCTCATCCAAGCAGGGAAGATGGGTATGCTTTCTGCAAGACATCTACCTTTCAGCTACTTTTTAGTGGCTTTTGATCAAAATCAGTGCTTTCTGAAATGAACTTTGATCCTTTCTTCCCTATCTTTAAGGGACACACATGTAATAACAGTGAGTAAACATTTTGTTACTAAAGAGTGAGAAAAGGCACCTTTAAAAATTGTTTCCCATCCTAACATAACGGGTGTCCTAACAGTCTCTCCAAGTGTCTTAATTTGAGGTGTATCTGCTTTCACTTATGTGAGTATTTTTAGTTAATAATTAATTGCAGTAGGGATTGCTTCTCAGTCTCAACATTGTTGTAAAGTGCTTGAACGTGAAATCAGCAGAGTTAGACATCTTCATCGCTTGTGTGGGACTCTGCTCCCTGTGTTACCCCGTCTACAAAACAGTATTTTGGGAGAAGCGGCCACTGCCTCCTCCCGCTGACCTACCGTCAGCCTCATGCGAGCCCCTCTTCATGGCTCTGTTTAACCTCCCTCCCCTTCCCCTGGGCACCCCTATGCGCACAGGGGTGACGTGAGATGTCTCCTTGTGTCTTTGCACATCGTTCAGCACGCGTGCGTACACACGTGTAAGTAAAACCAGCACGGTATCTGAGTTTTTGCCTTCTTGATTCATGGTGAGCTTAAGGCTAAAATCTGTTTTCTGAATTGCGTATAATAAGAGAGTTTTACTGTTTTGTTTTTCTGAAATAAAAGCTGCGGCTACTTGATTCTGAGTTATTTCCCTGTGGATTTTCCCACGGCACAGTGGCCAGGCTGTGCTGCTCGGTGCTCACCAGCCAGGCAGGCAGCCCAGCTCCCAACTAGCCTGAGCATCGCGTTTGCATTGTCTGCAAAGGCTGAAGTTCACGTGGTTAACAAGTGTAACTGGGATTTCTAAGCAGCCTTAACGTTCTAAATAATCAATAAAATAAAATTTAAAAACCCAAGAACACGTCAAAATGTGTCAGTTCAAAACATCCCAATAATATCGCTATTTTGTCCGTGCAAAACGGTTGGATGGGAGGTAGTGTGGCAGCGCAGCATGTTCTCCCACAGTCACCATGGCTGGGGTGGGAGATGATGCTTCAGGAGAGAGCCATTAGTGTGTTTTATTGACGTGGAGGAAAATCTTTCATTCTAGACTTTATATAACTAGTTGCTGGGGGTTTTTGGTAATATATTGAGCTGGATTCTCAGAAATCATCAGGTGAAATCTCTGGGCTGTGCTCTGTCTCAGGCACTCATAACGATCAATTTTGGCCCTCAAAGCTGCGAAGCTGCTGATCACACGTGTTCCTGCATTGCAGTTTACTGGATCCAAAGGTCCCAATTGTATACTTATTTTCTCTTTTTCTTTTTTTCATGTATATCCACATTCTTTATGGTGCAGAAGAGGAGGCTCATACACCTACTGAACAATCCTGTACACCAAACCCTCCTCTGATGGAAAGAAAGGCCACCACTGCCTGTTGTACCTTCAAGAGACCCTTCTTGCGTCTTTTGGTACCAGGCTGGAGTCTGACACATTATGGGGATGTTTGCAAGGAGGAAACGTTTCTCCTTAGCTGCTGAGAAAATTTCCTCTGGAATTATATTCCAGGAGGCTTCTGCTGATATTTTACATCACATGAAGCTAACCTCTTTGACTTTGTGGCATATGTGTCTTACAAATATGCTCTCTTCATAAAAAGCTTCGGAAATGCTCTGAAGCCCGAGACTGCAAGAGCTGCAGCAAGGACCAAATTCATGCTATGTTGTCATAACAACAAACAATGATTTGAAATGCAGATTTTTCATCTTTACTCTTTAGTTGTGATTGAAAGCTGTGGAAAATGGGGGATTTGCTGTACTGAGTTTGTGCCTATTAAAATAAGAAAGTGATAATGGAAGTTGGTAGGATGCCCAAGGGATAAAGAGTATGATTTACGAAACATCTAAACCAAGAATTATATGTGTTTATGGGGTGTCCTATCCAGCTATTTCTATTCAGCCTGTAAGACTGGTGGCACCGCCAGAGAAGCTCTGGGATCTCTGGAACAAACTGCTTTACTGCAGATAAAACGTGAACTTCTGACCCTCTGATAAAACCAGTGGAAATTGTAGAGTCTTTGGCATTCATTTGAAAACAGGTGTTTCGTCCCTTTGGGCAGTTTAATTGAGTTTGCTGTGTTGTTTGCAAATAGCTTTTACTGCTAAAAAATGATGTTTTCTTTTTCCAAGGAAGGAGTCGTGTTATTCCCCCACGTCTGTCACTTCATTAGCCATGGTGCTGGTGTTGTCCTGCTTTTGTGCTGATGCCGGAGAGTCGGCTCAGCTCATCACAGCTGAAGCCATGCAAAGACCCCACGCAGATGTTCTCCACATCTCCTCCATGAATACCCACCTGGAGCCATGCCCGGTCTGTCCTGCCATTGCAAACCTGTGGGGTGCGCGCCAGCAAACCCTCCCTGGGGAAAAAGAGCATTTTTACTGGGGTTCAGCACACGCGTGGCTCAGTCACCAGGTCCTCCAGGAGAAATCCCCATCGCTGTGGGGTGTCCTGGGGTGCAATCCTCACTGCTCCTCCCTGCCCAGGTGTTTGGGCCATCACAGCAGAGCAAACACAGCTTCAGGGAATGCATTTTCTGGCCCTTTTTTGAGCCTGCGAGTCTCTTAATGAGCACCAAGAGTTGGGGAATTGCATTCGAACTCAACAGCCAATTTTCAGGAGCGATGTCTCGCTCTGCTCTTTCCACCTCTCGGCTCGCTTCGTGAGTGCTGAGGTGAGCAAAGTGCCAAGCTAAATGCAAAGGGAGAGAAGGATAAGTGGAGCAGGAGTGTTTTGGGGAACATTTCTGCAATGCCGAAGCATCGGTTTTGAAAACAACATCTAATGCGGGAAACCTGCGTTGCGGGCCAGCATGACTTTGCACAAGGGTGCTCAAAACTGCATCCCAGCTTGCTCTTCTGGCTCTGTTACCAAGCCTGGAATACCAGAAGAGGGGATGGCTTTTACAGCATGAAAAATCATCTGCGCCAGCACCAAAATGTTGATGCTGGGCACTCAGGATCAAAAAAAACCAACCCAAAAGATCTTCACCCCATGAACTGGCAGGTAAATCATGGGAGAGCATTTTTCTCTTCTAGTTACCCAAGCATGACATGCAGGTCAGCGTGGTTATTTTGCTTTGCCGAGCAGCCCTTCTTCCAGAAGTGGATGAATCCCTTTTTCCTAAATTATCCCAGTTTTTGTACGTTTCTCTCCACCTTGTGATACAGGATGCAGTACGCCACCTATGGTGGTGCCTGGGGAAGGAGGGGTGAATGTGCAGCCCAGTGCTCGGCCACTCTCTCTGCTTTAATATTTTATATTCAGGTAATAGAAAATCACACCCTGCACGTGAACTCCCGTCTGTTTTCTCTATCCTTTGGGGCTTGGTTCACACTCCCTTTGTTACTCTTCATGTTTTGAGATGCCTCGAATGTCAGAAACCTCCTTATTTTCCTTGATACGTTTTTTTGATTTCCTTAGTCATCCATATCTGTCCCAGCTCTTTTCTTGTACTTATATTTCTGAGAAGCCAGCTCATTTCCTGAGCCTTAGACAAGGCCTTTTTCTTTTCCTTTTTATTTCTAATCTTCATTTCCTTTTTCTGTCCCTGTCCATCCTCTTTCCACTCCCTCGTTTATGCTTTTCCTGTTACACCAGTGCTTTTCTCAGTTTGCCTGGGTAAAATCTAGTGATTTTGATTTTTATAAAAGAATAATCACAAGTAAAGTGAATATGTTTGGTATATCAACACAGGCAAGATTTGTTCTGAGCAGTGTAAATATTCTTGAGATCTAAAAGCCCTTGAAATGAATCTTTCACCTTTGGAAAAAACGTGCTGATTGCATTTGTTGGTGCTCTGCGGAGCGCTGGGCCAAGCAGGAAGAGCACATCAGTAGCCTGCAGTTATTTTCAGACATGTACTGCCAGCATCACCTACAGAAACAGCTGTCAGACACAGAAAAAAGAAAGAAAAAAAAAAAAGGGAAAAAAGGGAAGCAAGTCTCAGCCTCAATTATTCCTAGTGACAGGTGCAATCTCCAAAGCTGCAGAGATTCCTGCTTGCTTCAGATAAGTCTCTCTGCTTTGGATGTCTTTCTCTGAACTTCTTTCACCGTTGCTTTGCTGGAGAGCGGTGGGATGGTCTGGTGGCTGCGGCCAGCTGGCCGTGGCTTGGGGTCCGGGGCTGCTCTGGGTGCTGGGGGACCTGCAGCCGGCCCTCTGTTTCCCCTGCAACGCTCCACGCTCAATTTGCATCCTAAAAATATGACTTCTTAACTTTTGCCTCATCCTATTTGATAACAATTCAGGAATAAGCAAGTCATTTAANGAAGTTTGCCTGAGACAGCGTCCCCACTCAGGGGAGGTACTGGCCACAGCCTGCTGTGATCCAGAAGAGCTCAAAGGGTCTTCACTAGAATCGCTACTTATAGGATCCGAGATAATTGACTTTCGTCAGGTAGTTTTCCACTCCAGCCCAGCTTGGACAATGGAATAGTCCAGTACTTTCCATTGGTTATGCAAGCCCAGGACTTGTTAGGACCTGTGGTCCTGGTACCCACCCCCCACCCGTGGCCACGATCCATATGTTGTCAGGAGTGATCGATTATAGTTATTATCTTCAAACGGTAGGAACTATGAGAACCAGGTACACTAAGGGGTTGCCTTAGTGTTCTAGTCCATTGCTCTCCACCCTTTCTTCCTTTCATGTTAGACCATTATGTATTGTTTGGGTCATGGTATTATTATGTGGCCCAGATGGGGAGGGAATCACGCCAAGTATTGAGAGGCCTGAGAGTGATGGGGAGGGGTTGCACCACCACAGGCTCTTGCTGTACATCACCCATCAGGAGCAAATCGCATGCCCTGGCTAACGACAGCGGCGCTTGGTTTGCTTTACCCGAGCTAATGATGAGGGCAGTGGTCCATGGGTACGTACCACTGGGCGTTGACTATAACGTACATTGGTGAGAGGCGGATGTTTCAGACACAGGCACAGAAATGGATATGGATGGATAAGGTTGATCAGCCGCAGAATAAGAAAACCTTGGCAGGTTTAAGGTTGTGAAAAAATAGCTGAGATGCGCTTGTTTGGCGGGCTGCACTTCCAGGCAGGTCTCCATCCAGCCATAAATTTGTATTCATAAAGCAAAATGTCTTCTCTGACTAGTGAATAAGGCATGCAAACTTCTGCGGTCCTTCTCCGAAGGCTTAAACAGCACGTGGTGTAGATGGTGCCCTCTGCAATTTTACTCCATCTGTGTTAGGAAAATGGGCGTATTTTTCAATGGAATAAATCAACATAAAATCCCAACACAGACAACACAGGTTGAGACATTTTTATTCTTGTTAGTAGATCAAAGTAAATACTAGGGTTCCCATTAAGGCTTGCTTTAAATTGAATATGTGTGTTAAAACCCTAACTGTTTTGTTTACAAGTAGGTTGCTAACACATCTTAAACCACATCCTTCTTTATCCAGATACAATCAGAGAATCAGAGAGACAGGGCTTTTACGGCTGGGTAAGTGTTCCTCTAACATTTCACCTACTGGGATCAGATCAGCCAGCGGCAGGAAAGCTGCCGGGTTGTCATCAAACCTTTTAGCAAGAGTTGGGGGAATCTGCAAAATCACTGCAACGCTGGGACAAGTTATTTTTCTCTTAATCATTTAATTGTTTCATGCCTGACTATGTGGATGATAACAATAATTACGGCATTTTTAAGGCTGCCTCAGATAGCAAAATCACTTTAGAAATAAGGGAAGTAGAATTATTCTTCTTTTAAACATGGTGAAAACAAAGAGTGGCTCGGCCAGCTTGGGTCACCCTGGCTTGGAGAGGGGTGCAGGAGCAGGTCTGGTGAGGTCTGGCCAGGGGCTGAGCACCTGCGAGTCAG
Source organism: Burhinus bistriatus (assembly GCA_013397275.1). Classification (NCBI taxonomy): domain Eukaryota; kingdom Metazoa; phylum Chordata; class Aves; order Charadriiformes; family Burhinidae; genus Burhinus; species Burhinus bistriatus. The sequence continues at coordinate 37,556 of VYXH01011377.1, read as the reverse complement.
CAGCTGGGCATGGCACCTCTCATAGAAGAGCAAATGTCTCCAAAGCTGGTAAAACTTTCTCAGAAAAAGGGCAGACAAGCCCCTGTGACGCACAGCAGTGACTCAAGGATAGAGTTGAGAGAGTTGGGGTTGTTCAGCCTGGAGAAGAGAAGGCTCCGGGGAGACCTTAGAGCCCCTTCCAGCACCTAAAGGGGCTCCAGGAAAGCTGGGGAGGGACTCTTGACCAGGGAGTGGAGCCATAGGACGAGGGGGAACGGTTTTACAC
>VYXH01011377.1:2990-31796 GCA_013397275.1 Burhinus bistriatus | reverse complement strand
TTTGATGCAGCCCAGGATGCGGTTGGCTTTCTGGGCTGTGAATGCACATTGCTGGCTCGTGTTGAGCTTCTCATCCACCAACACCCCCAAGTCCCTCTCCTCAGGGCTGCTCTCAATCCATTCTCCAATCCACATTTTTATTAAACTCAAACTCAGACAGTCTAATTTTTTAAAAACAAAACAAAAAAACCCCAACCAAACCAAAACAAAAAACCTCTTAGTCCTTGTCTTAACGCTTGCACCTTCCTGGACATCCTGGCTGCATCACTCAGATATGTGGTGTGAAGACTTGTCCTGCTTGTGCCGAGGCGGAGCACCAAGCAGATCTCAGCTGGTGATTTCAGGTTGTGGTTGCAGTCCCCTGGGAGCCCCGGAGCCCCTCTGCAGGGTCATTAGGATTTGAATAAGAAGGGTGCTGACAGAAAATTGTGAAGGTCTGCAAACTGAAAAATGGTTGCAAGCTTTTGTTTTAGACTCTAAATATATATTTGGATTTTTAAAAATATATTTAACTGCATTGCTGGTGTATGAAAACCGTAATTTTATGAAGCCAGCAGCAGGCTAGGCCTTCTCTTAGAGTATGACAGCTTTTAATGTGTTTCGTAGCTTTAGCCTGTTAGAGGAGAATTCATTTCATCATGGCAGGACTGACCCTATTATTAGCAAAGTCCATCTTTGTTAGGTTTCCACTGGAATAAAATAGTATCTGACCCCATAGCAGATTCCCTTTCAATGAACTACTGGCAAAGATCCTTGTGAAGGCTCTCCTTTGAATAAATTCTTGGCAGAGCTCTGGGTAATGAGATTTCCATTGAATACGCTGTTAGCAGAACACCTTTTAACTCAATTCAGATAGTTAGAGAGGAACCCTGGGAGACGGGAGGCTCCAGTTTGGTCTCTGGTGGTGTCACTGGGCGAGCAGCTGCAGGTCTGTCCTCGTCGGGTCTGCAGGATGGGGATATCCTCGCCTCCACGCTCAAGCTCAGGCAGGGCTTGGAAATTCCCCAGAACTTGTCAAAATGTTTTACTGGGTGCGATGACATGACTAGGGAAGACAAACCTTTATTTCCATACAATCTGAATGACGGTTTCAGGCTTACTGTTTGATACGTGAAGTGGGGTGACCCCGAGTATAGAATTTTTGGGTAACATCTCGATGTAACTTCTTTAAAACTGTTCTTTCCTGTACTTCCTGTATTTCTTATTCTCTCATTTGTGTCATTTCCGAAAAGGCTGTAGCAAGTGTCCATGCATTGCAAGCAAAATGTACCTTTTTCTCCTCCCAAATGTCATTTCCCTGTTATTCCGGTTTTCCATCTAAGCTTGGGATTATGAGTGGACGGCTTTCATGCTACAAGTCTTTATAATGGGATTAAGTGGATAAGGCCATGTAGAAAATGATTAGCACTCTCCTGGGAGATGTTGATGGTTTCGAAAGGCCCTCATGGAAGCAGCACCTACAGAGTGACGTTGTGCAGGAAGAAACTGCTGCTTCCTTTAACGCTAATTTTAGAGAGGCTGCGGCTCTTTGGCTAATAAGTATTGATTCCTCAGATATCTGCTGAGAATTGTCAAGCACATAGGTTTAATCAGAAGTGGGATTCTGGCTGTAGTGTAGATAATACATAGAAAATCGCACATTTCATTAACCCTGTTTTTTTGGATGAAGATAGGCAGGCAAGATGAAAAGTCCCTATTCCCCTTCCTTCTGAACCTACACTGCCTGCTGCTCTGCAGGACCAGAAGCAATGTCTCCTAGACAATAAATGTTTGTGAGAAAATGCCCTCAAACTCCCTTAGGTGAGGTCCTGCGCTCCTCTCCAGCCATGCCGAGACAACCCATGGGAGCTGCGTTGGGGTTTTCCCATGCCAGAGCATCGTCTGATGCCGAGGTTTGCAGCAGGTCCAGGACTCCCCAGTGCACACAAGGACTGCAACAGGGAGAAATTGCTCCTCCACAAAGACTTTATTTCCCATTTCAAGCACCGCAGCAATGAGCTCTTTCTCTGAAGGCACCAGCCGTCCTGGTCTGCTGTAGATAAGAGCTGCGGGATTAGCTCCCCTGAAGGAAAACCCTCTTCTTGCTCCGCGGTTTTGGTGTTTCATGCCAGCTGCTCTGCGAGCAGCAAGATCTGTGTGCAATCCTGTTTGTGTCGCAGCCAACTGGCGTCCCACTCAGCTTTAGGATATTCATGGAGCACGTCAGCAAGCAGTATCTTTTCGAGTTCTTACTGCGCGGGCTGGGAATTAGTGCTGCAATCAGCCAGCAGGACGAGGACCTCCTCTTGTTCCCCATCCTGACGACTTCAGCAGGCTCAGTGTTGTGTGTGTTTGAAATAGAGTTGCTATGTGGAGCTGCCGTCACCTTCTGAAGGGAAGCCTGATTATTCCAATTGCATTCAGATATCACCATGATTTACACTTTTTAAACAGAGCAAGCTGTCTGCTTTACAGCGAAGGATGGATGCACGGGCAAAGAAACGCACACGTAACTTGGTGAAGAACGAACTGGTTTAAAAGTCTGAAAAGCGTCCTTACTGGAAACACTAACTGCAAGGCGTGAGAAGAGTAAAGATGGCTAATGGTGTACACGTAACAATAAGTACCATCCCTCCAGGTTGGGTCCTCGATGCCGAAAGTAGCAGTTCCTTGGGGAAACTCTGGGCTGGAGGATAACGTGGCTAGCAGCCAAAGTAGCCCTTGCTTCTTCAAATGCTTCCTAATTAAGTTCTGGCTATTAATCTCTCTTCCTGGGTTAAAGTTATTCTATTAAATAACAAGTTAATGTGAAGCATCTTGAAGTAGAGGCAGGAGGTTGGTTTGATTTGAAATCGGGTATCATCCAGCCCATTTGAAGTGGAAATGGGCTGGCTTGGGGCTGAGGCATAGTGAAGACTTTGGATTTCTTTTTAATTGATCCTAAAGATGTATGGGCTGTCCTGTTCTCCAACGCACTGATTAAGGGTGATTATAGAATTAGCTGAAAAAAAACCCCAAACATACAGCGGGATGTCATTGCCATGCAGAGATATTCTTGCGTTCCTCAGTTCCAGGCTCTAATCCTCAGAATGACTCATCCCCTTTAATATTTTTCATAAAGCTACTGACACTGCATTGTTATTTACCCAGATAAATCTGTTCACGGCGGCAGCATTCAGCTGTAAACCTGCCCCACTCTCCCTTCGAGTGCAGCAGAGAAAGACATCCTTCTCCATCCATCAGCTCTGCCCAAACAGGAGTAGGTCTCCTGCTTTGGTGAACTTTGGGCTGAGCTTTTTAGGAATCATCATGTCAAAGCTGGTGAATGAAACTCATGCTTGACCTTAAAGACAAGCTGGAGCTGAGGACCTTGCGGACCAGGGGAGATGACGGCAAGTGTGTCCGTCTGCCTGTCCGTGCAAAAGACAAGTTCATGTGCTTATAATCAAAGGATCAAAAAAGTGCAGTTGAATTCAGGCCATAACCTAATGGCCTTTGGGCACCCCTGCCCTAAATCCTAAATTCCTCCCAAGGGTCCTGGAAACGACAGGGCTTTTTAATAAATGGGGATCTATTTAGCCTTGAGGGTTTGTGGGGTTAGGGCAACCGTGCTGAGACCTGAACTCTTCTTGGGAGCTTGCATCTTGAACTTCAGCGTGGCTGGGGGCGCATCTGTCCCTTGCGGGCATACCGAGTCTTTGCCACTGGGACGTTGCTAATTCCTTTCATCTGCTGGGCTCGTCACACCCCATTAGATTACAAAATGTTCGGGGCCGGGTCTGTCCTCTCCTTTGGTACACTGAGTGCGTCAGGAAGGGGGTCTCGGAGGTGCTTCCTGGGCATGACCGTGATAGATGTGATTAATATGTGAGGGTACAAGGTGACTTCTATTTCATTCGTGAGTGACCGAGGCGGTTAGGAAGGAGCGATTGAAATATCACATGGCTTCACAAGAAGCCTGAACGCTAGGGCTGCTCTTTGCTCCCCAGCAGCAACCCCTGCAGTGCTGGCAGCTGCAGCACAGCAGCATGCAGCTCGCGTCGATGTTCCCATCCTTGGTTCCCCTGTATCCTACCGCATGAAAAAAACACCTCGCCACACTTTAGGAGAATCTGTCTGAGTGCAATTTTCTCTAAAACACCTAATTTTCTACCAGGCCAATTGCACCTATTTTCTAATATGCAGCTGTGACACCGTAATGACTTGTAAAGCACCGCTCTGGGTGCCCTCCTATCTCCACGAGAGCAGTCACAGCATCTAACCGCTCCGCTTCATCCTTCCCTGACCTAAACTGCTCACAACATCCTGCTTTTATCAAGCAAGAGAGCCTCGCAGCAACTTGGTGTTTAAATTGGATGGCTGTAGTCCATTAGCAACTGCCCGAAAGCCGAGCTCTGCCTTCCAGAGTAGCTGATCCCTCTGATCGGTCATCTTTATTAATCTGAGATTTGACTTGGGAGACTCATGAGCACAAAGACGGACTTCTTTTTCCTTGGGTTGAAAGTGTGGATGGAATTTAAAACAGGTGAGGAAGGAAGCTGTAAAAGATCTTGCTGTTTTTCGCCTTTGTTGTGCAACATCCATGATGTAAAAGGGAGAGGAGGAAAATGCATCACTGGTAATTGAGACATGCTGCATGGAGAGAGAAACCCACGGAGGCCAACAAAGATTCACGCTCACCTTCAAAAAGCACATAAAAAACCCAGCAGAGGAACAAAATTAAAAATAGTAAAACGGAGGAGAGGGATTTACACATCTGTGCTTAGAAAATTAGCATTAAAGTAAGATATTCTGGACAAGCAAACGTGATGTCTGGTACGTTTAACAGTAGCTTTGTAGAGTAGTTTGTGGATCCTGCCTGTGCTGCAGAAGACAGCCTCGTTAGATCACCAAGTGGAGTTACTAAGGAAATCACAACAATCCATAACTGAAGAGCTGGCTCTGAAAATCCTGCTTTTGCTTTCTCACCCCTCCAGTTCGGCCCCTAGAAGAAGAGGGATCAAGTCTGCTTCTCCATAGCCCTGGAGGCCAGCTCACACTGGCATAATCTTGTCTTTCTGGGCTTTGGTGACCACTGGCAAAGCCCCTCATTTCTTCTTTTTTTTTTTTTTCCCCATGGATAGGAGTGAAGATGTGCGGCTCAAGTCAGATGAGAGCGAGGTGTTAATGCAGCGCCCATGTGCAAACCACTTCTGTGCATGCTGGGTGTGCAACCAGGGAGGAAGCTGGAAAGAAATTTTGGTTTTCCTTTATCTTTTCCTCCTCCTGCTCTCCCCTTCCCTCCCTGACATCTTCTGCTGAAGGACGTGCGGAAGCAGTTTGGGGGAGGTGCGGAGAGATAGCTTTTAATAATATGCCTATTGAAGGCTTCGTGTGTTCTACCTAATCCTTTGTTTGCCCTTGTTCTGTATCAACACGGTGAACACAAGCTATCAGTTTAATTAATGGGAAATAGGTAGTGTGAACATGGAGCGGCAATACAGAGCGCTGCCAGAGCTTCCCCTCTCTCGCTCTGATCAGGTGGCTCCTGACTGTCACTCGGGGCTGGAGCTGTATTTTGAACTTTGGAGAAGATACTGGGAGACAAGATAAAATTTAAGGCTGCTATTTGATGCTGCTTTTAGTTTCCACTGCAAAGCTGGGAAGTTGTGACTTGCGCATGGCTGGGTATCTCGGTGGTGTGCCATGCGTGGACGTTCGTGCTCATTCCCTTCTGCAGGTGTTCTATTTTGCAGCATATACCCCAGGACTATGCTGCTATAATCAAGGCAATGGTATCTGGGAACCAAGTGAGGTAAGGGAGCAGTTCAGAATTTCTCTTTATGGACACCTAATTTTGGAGCGGAGGGCAAAAGCGAGAGGAGGGGAAAAGCAGGAGATTAATCCATGCAAAGCGCACTGCTCCTCATGCCAACTTGATGGGTAGGTAAGAGATATGAGTATCGGAAGCACTTTTTCTGAGAAAAGAAACTTTCCAAGTCTAGTTAGTGGTGTTTGGTTTTGATAGCCATTCTTTAGCCTACATCCAGAGTGTCCACCACCATAATATCTCATCAGCTTTAGCCCAAGGTATGATGCAGCTCAAAGTGCAGCCTTTACCTAGCTGGTTGCAGCGAGTGGGCTATTTCTCAGCATCGTTTTAATCTAAAATTCTTTTCTCTTGGTGTAGGTCTGTGATTCCATCTGTCCTTGTCGTGGGCAATAACCTAGGTCAAAACAAGTCGTTGCCACCTTCCTCATGATGAATGACCTGCTTTCTCACCAGAAAACTACTTGTAAATCTCTCGAAGTCGAGTTTTCTCCTTTGAAATGATCCTATAGATGAAGATTGCTTTGTAATGAAACTTTTTAAGACTTAGTTCGTAATGATCTTTTTTTTAAAAACAAAAAAAACCCAAAAACTAAAAAAAAAACCCAAACCCAAAGAAAGAAACTCCTATGCTGTGTAACTACTATGACTTAATTGTCTCTTAGCACTTACTGACTCTGTGGGCCACAGGAGATTTAATCTAATGGGGCAAAACAAAGCTCAGGAAATGTCCCTAAATGTGAGTGTGTTAGATGTCATCTCTGGAGTTGTTTCTGTTCTCCCAAGTAAATAATTTGGCCAATTGCATGTTTCTAGATATGCCTTGCACTCGCACAAAACGCACGCGTGAAGGTTGCTGATTACAGTAGGCTCACACAGTTGAAGAAGGGTTTTTAATCACGAAAATCCCACTTTTGTTCAGAAACTGTTAAAATGCCATTAAAGACAGCAGACTGTTAGTGCTCTGACTCCGAGCTGTTTGGGTGTAGCAGGATAGTTCCCGGCTGCCAGCAGAAGTTGGCAATTTCTTCTCGGTTTCGAGGCTAACTCTCAGCATCTCTGTTTCGTGCAGTATGACTTCCCTCTCTGAGTAATAAGAGATGATTTACTGGATGTCATATCTAAGCCTTGATGAAACCTAAGCTGAAACTTCAATAAATTAAATATTTTTTTTTCAAGAGCACAGAGCTACATGCAAAACCCTGATTTTGCTGCCTGCAAGCCATTAGCTCCCAGGATGTCAATCCCCCAACAAAATTATTTCCACTCTGCAGTAATAAGCTTACTTGCTGCTTTGCTATCCAGGAATGCTAATAAATGCTGTTAAAGATGATCCACCCTCGGGTGGATGTTCATCTTGGAGCCACCCAATAATGACATTTTGTTCCTTACAGGCAGGGTGGCTTCAGCATCTGGTCATTGGGGTTTGGTATGTTCTTTTTCCTATGAAATCCTATATATTCCGGTCACTTCTCGGTCTTCCTGGCATGAACTGAAATTATTTATGTCTGGGCAACTCTTGAGTAAGATTTGCAGGATCAGACCTCAAATATCCCGTCTCTTCCTTTCCAACACATCTGTGTTGGGGCAATATGCGCATGCGATATTCTGGGTGGTTTACCAGGGTGGCAAATTAAAAGAAAGGAATCGATGTACTGTATACATGTCGAAGGATCAAGCTCTTCCTCTGTGTGCTTGTACGTACAGATTAGCTGTGTTACAATAAATCAATGTATTCAATTCCTAGAGAGTTGCTGGAGGTATCTCAGGGCTGCAGGGATAAAGCAGAGGTTTTATCGTTCTTTCATCGGTAAACATTGCAGATGATCGATTAGAGAGTGAAATGTTCAGGACAGCTTTTGATTATCAGGTCTTCAGCTTCTTAAGCCTCTCTGAACCAAGCTGGGGCTGCCAGGGGCCCTCCAGAGCATCTCTTCCCTTCTCAGCGTCGCAGGGCCGGGGGGTTTTATCCCTCTCACGAAATGGCTCGTCCCTCCAGCTCTGGCTGCGCTGAGGGGGCGATGTTTCTCTCCTTCCATCGCATCTCAGGCAGGCTGCAATTATTGAAATTAAACAACTTTAAAACATCTCGGCAAACAGCACTGATATTTGGAATTAATCACAATTTTAATTTGACAGAAAGCGAATCCCGCTCGGCTCGCTGTGATTTCTCTTCTCCCCACCCACACACGGAGCCTGCTGCAGGGTGTCTGGGGGAAATGAGACGTACAGCCTGTGCTGCCTGGTAAAAGCCTATTTAAGTGATCAGCCACAGACTAGGTTGGAATATTAGGCAGTAAAACAGGTTTTCTAGAAAATGAGATTGCCCCTGGCACTGTTAAATCCATTCAAAGATTCAAGGAAGTTGGGTGGGTATGGTGACTTTTGGGAGGCAATAGGTGTTTTTCTTTCTTAATAATTCATATACCGATAGACTATGAATTAAATAATTTTCAAACATAGGACCCAATCCCGCTCTTGTCGTTGTTTTGTATCACTTCTTTCATTGGGTTTAATCCTGAGAGAGAAAGGCTAGATGTAATTTCTGAAATAACATTAAAATCCAAGCATGTTCTGTGGCTTCTGGTAGGGTCCACGGGCATGGGAAGTGACCGGCTCCGCTCTATCAAAAACCTGTTGGTGTTAATGGAGTGGGGGGAAAGCAAATGAATGTTTCACCTGGGCCAGGCGGTGACGAGGATGATGCTTTTGGCCTCGGATATCTCTCAAAAAGGTTCCCCCACCCTGGCGGTGCATTTGAAACCCCTGTGGTAGATCTCTGTCCAGGCTGACCGGTTCAAGGAAACGCTGCTTTCTGTGAATGAAGTAGGACGGGAGATCTGTGCAATGTGGGGTTGGAGTAAATTAAGCATTACAAATGCTGCCGCCGCCCATCCCCCCCTCGCATATGTTGCCACTTTCCCCAGTATTAAAAAACCAAACAGTCTGCAAAGCAAAACCGTCTTGAATCTCATTACCTCGTCTACCGCTTTACGAACAAGGAGAAATCTTACGAGTCGTATACACCAACAGTACATACCTGTCCATACGGTGGTCCTGGCTGTACAGAATAGGACCATAATAAAAGAGACTATGCATGCTCACGCCTGGTCCTTGCTAGATTAGCTTTTAAATATTTGGGTTTTCCAAGAGGAAGAAACAAATAAATGAAGTGTTCTTCCCTGGGGCTGCGACAACTGTTGGGAGGGTTTTGATTACTGTTGGCTGTGCTGCCGGAGAAGACGGCTGTGAGTTAAATATTTGGCGTGAGGCTGGAAGAGACGAACCCCGGCGGTGGCAGAGGAGTCAGTGGTGGTGTCCTTGGAGCCCTCGGGATCCCCTTGCCAGGGTAGTGGGAGGTGAGTCTGGGAAACGCGGGACACTTCCCTTCTTTTCACAGAATCACCGGGGTTGGAAGGAACCTCTGGAGATCATCTAGTCCAACCTCCCTGCCAGAGCAGGGTCACCCAGAGCAGGTTGCACAGGATGGCATCCAGGCAGGTTTGGAATGTCTCCAGAGTCGGAGACTCCACCACCTCTCTGGGCAGCCCCAATGCTTTCTCCAGAATTGGCAACAAAGGAAGATTTTTCCAAGGATGCCAAGCCAGGACTCATGCAGGGAGGAGAGCAACGGGCGTGTAGGTGGCAGGAGCAAAGGAACAGGGACTGGTTTCTTCAGACATCAGGCTGGAGGTGTAAAAGGCAGCCCAGGCTGTGCTGAAGCCTTGCACGGGGGAAAAAGCAGTTGCATTCGGGTGTTACCTGTCTTGCCCTCTGTTACCATAAACCAGGAGGACCTACACTGGCTTCAGCAAAGAGCAGGCTCGGCATCCCGAATGCTTCGAGGGAGGAAAGACGCTGGAACCAAACCAGCAGCACACGCAGCCTGATTTTTGGGAAGTGCTGAAGGTAACACTGGCTTCACCCGAAATCCGGGGGAGCTGCAGGTGTTTGCACCCCCGGGTGTGACAGAGTAAGAACTAGAGCCTCCCGGTGCCACCTGGCTGCCGGCAATATCAAGAGGCTGCTGTTAAGCAAACGGTGACAGCGTTGTCTTTGGGGCACGTGCCAAGCTTCAGCCCGGTGCAATCTCAAAAGTGAAGACAGAGAACCCGGGAAATTGAGATGCATGATGGCAGCACTGATGGATGCTTAACTGAAATATTTTCCGGCCCTGATGACAGGATAATTTTGTCTATCGGACTTTATTTTTAGAATTTGGTTGGTGGTTGCAAAGAGGGAAGAGGAAAGCTCCAATCTTTGTTCGGAAGGAGTCTGCAACACCAGGTTTCCTGTTGTGCTGCGTTAGTTACTTTCAACACGATTCTTGTTTCCGATTAAACTAATTCAATGTGTTTCTGCAGCTGGCAGGAGGTTGAAGCAGTTTGTGCAATGCGAAATACGTAATAAATGTTTCTGAAGGCAGGGAAAAATATTTAGCAAATCTAGAGTCAAGTCCCATCTCTCTTAATTGGACTAAACAAGGCGGTAGATAAGGCTTTGGCTTTTGCAGAGCAGGAATTTCAATTACTCGCAGGAAGTTTTCAAATTAAGAAGAAGGAGGCTAACAATGAAAATCATTTCCGTAGGTTTCAAGTTCTGCGATGTGCTGAGCCAGGATTTAGAAGTGATTGAAATGATAAGCAGCTCCCTGGTCCTTGCCAATGCCCGTGCACCCCGGGTAGTTAGGGCAACACGTGCTGGGGGAGCAGGACCGCTGCTGCCTCCGTGCCTTGTGCGGGGTGGATGAACTGTCGGTCCCTGTTGGGATTTCAGTGAGGGCCTACGTGAGCGGAGAGAAATTTTAAAGAAAAAGTCCGGAGTGAAACGTTAGCCTGCGAAAGCAGGTCTTACCTCCTGCAGACCCCCTGCTCGGCACGGCCAGAGGTAGGGAGCCACCGTGGGGCAGGTCCTTGCTGGGGATGGGACTACGGGAAGGCAAACGTAAGAAGCCTAGAGGCAGGATAATACTGGGGTGATTTTGTTATTTTTCCTATGGCACATTTTCATTCTTTCAAACCTCTCATCATTCCTGATGCTCCGCTCTGGGTTGTGCTGATTTCCTTACAGCTTTCCTAACGTACAGCGGCAGAATTGGCTACCACAGTTCAAGCCAAGGTTTTCTCTGACAGGAGCAGGGTACTTACCTCCACTTGTGTATCTAAAAGCAGGTTTATTTACCTTTTTTTTGGTACCACCGGACCTAAGGACCCACCTCTGCCTGTGGCATGACCCAGCCACAGGAGGGAGGCAGCCAACAGCCTAACGCCCTCTCGGTGCTGTGAGGAGGTGCCATCTCCAGAGGTGCCAGCACCTCCAGAGCCTCCTGACCTCACCTGGATGTCTGGGACACTTTGATTTTCCTAGGGAAAAACCAAAGGCATAAGATGTCAGAGATGTCTGCGACACCAACCTCCTTTCATTAGTACAAGCTCAGTCCAGGGAAAGCTGCTGATCCCACAGAACCTCTGTGGAGCCTTGATCCAAGCCTAGATCCAGCCACGGAGCTCATATTGTGAGTTTTTGGCCTGCAACTACACTAATAAAAAGACTAAAATAAGCCTCAAATATTGTTCCAAGAAGCTAAACACAAGCCATCCTATCTAAGAAAAAAAGGAATATAAAAAAAAAAAAAAAATCAGTATTTAAATTGAAATGGAAATGGGGCTATTATATAAAAGCCACAGTGACGGGATATTTGAGGAATGTGGATTATTAGATCGGAAAGCCCAGGTTAGTCTGCGCTCGGTTCCTCTGGCCCCTCCCAGCAGCTTCTCAGAGGGATGAGCTGGTGGGAAGGCAGGAAAGCAGGCGGGGGCCGGAGACCCGGCAGCCCCCCTTGACTCTCCTTGTCGACGGCTCCATCAAAATCAGCAGAAGGCCGTTTTTAGGCAAAACGCTTGTGCCTAAAACCCAAGGATAGAAAGATCATGGCCAAATTTAATAAAGCTACTTGTGTTTTCAGAGTTGTTTTATTTATTTTCTATTATGTTTTTTATCACCCTCTTATTAGGCAGCAGCTATTCTGTGGCTGCTTTCAATCTCTTTCCATCAGGTGGCTGCATTGATAATCAATTTTTTGAAGCACAGACCTTTTCCGGGTTTGAATTATTTGGATTTTATTAAATAAATGTGCATTTGTGTAGAATGGAAACTTTGCTCCTTATCAGGATCATCTGTCTTGGTGAAATGACTTGGAACAGCTGTTCCACGAAGCAAAATCTGATAGAAACACTGGGACTAGATATAAACACAAACATTAGTCACCATGGAAACAAAAGTTACTGCGAGATGGCTCCAAAAGCTGTGTTTCTATATGTTTCTTATCCGAACTAAATATTCCCATGGGATTTTGCCAGCCACTTCATTTAAAGCCGTCTGTGAAATGTTCTGCTTGCATGCGTACGCATCAGCGCGGAGCAGCACCTCCAGGTTCGGGTACCACATAACTCCGCTGTTCAAATCGATGGGGTTATTGATTTATGCTGACTCCTGGAGGCTGGGGAGGGACAAAACACCATTTTAAAATATCAGAGGGGCAAAGTTGACTTTAGATACTTGCAGAAGAGAGTGCTTGTGCTTTAGGCTGCCGGTTTAACCCAGTTCCAGACTGGGATGCTAGCTCCACATCCCACTCCAGCAGGTATTGCCGCGAGCGTGGTGTGAAGGGTCTGGGCTGCTCTGCCACGTGCCAGGCTGTAATCTCGATAATCGGGGGGGCTTTGCTTCTCCGTCTGCCAGTCCTGTGACTTCTGCCTGCGTTTAAAAAAATTACATCGATGAAGGAAGAAGGTTCGTCCACTGCCAGAAGCGCTGCCATTAAAAACCAGTTTCTCCATTGAGGGAGGAGCTGCATCTTTAGAAAACCCTTGGAGACCGCTGAAATAAATTAAATAGCTGGACTAGGGCTGGCATCTTGCAGGGACAAGCCAGCAAAGACCTCATCAGTGATATCGGCCAGGGCACAGAAATAACCACCACAGGCAACCACGGGTCTGTTTGAAGGGAACAACTTGCTCCGCTAGGGGTGGTATCCTGGCTCAGGGTGCTGTGCAGCATCCGTCCACAGCCCTAAAACCTGCCTGCAAAGGAGCTGCTCTTCCTTGGCTTCCTTGGGCCTTCGGTCTCCTTTTTGCAGGAGTTTTAAGAAAATCCACAGTCACCATAGCAACCACCGGCTCCATGGCACGTGTGGCTTCCTGCGGCACGCTTGGGGACCAGGCGCCTTCAAACTGGGGCTCAGCACCCTACTGACGGCCGAGGCACTGCCCGCTCTCACCCCCGCAGCCCTGCAAACTGGCCAGCCCAGCTGGTGGCGGGTGGGGGGGGGATGCACTCAACTGGCACATTTTCTCCCTTCGGTTGTGAATGTGACAGAGATTTTGGTGCCCAACATGCGTCTGAGATGCAAGTTCTCACTGTTAATGCACTTTATGCACCAAATCTCTGTCCTCGCACTGTTCCTGTCCTTCCTTCTTTGGCTGTCTTGGGCAAGGCAGGGACATCGTCATTAATTGTTTTAGCATCCGCTCCGGTAGACGCCTGTGCACCCTGATCTTGTTATGTGGGCCCTTAAAAGGCCACCTTCCGCCTTACTGTGGTGCTTCTGCAGTCAACTGGTCCCCGACGCCGCTGCGATGGGCTTTTCACGCAGCGTTCCCAAAGGCATTTCATAGACAGACTCGCCCAGCGGCATCGCTGAGCAAGGCAGGTGGCTTTGTCGCGGGTTTTTGCAGTTTCCATTGGCGTCATGCCTGAGCATTTTGCAAACTTCTGCTGAATTCCTCCCGGCGATGCCCGGCGGGAGCTGGGAACACGTCGTAGCAGAGCAACGGGCTGGGAGCAGGTCTGCTTGTGGAGGTCTTGTCCCTCCTGGCAAAATGCGTTTGGTTGGGGGCTTTTCCTTTGGAAAGTCCCACCACCCCGCTGCAGAAAACAGTGATTGTACAATTGAGTGAGCCACCGGGCACATCAGTTTATCAATCAAAAAAAAAGGTAAAATCCGAATTATTTTTTTTTTTTAATGGCTCCTTTCCATAGAAATCTTGCTCCTAGTTCTAGTATAAAGATCTATTTTAAAGGAACAGAGAAGAAGAAGCAAAGAGCGGAAACCGAGGTGGCGGGCTCCCTTTGAAGTCTGGCTTTTCCTGTCTCTGCAGTGATTCAAGGTCGTATTGAAAATGGTGATGGGCTGACTTTTATCTGCCCGGGAAGCCCCGGGTGCCGGAGGTCTCACTGACCCAACCAGCACAGGCAGATGCTGCAACTCAGAGAAACTTGCTGCCCAAGTTCAGTGTCACAGCTACCCCAGGGGATAAGAAAATTAATTGTAGTTAGGAAAAATTTGGGACAACGTTGGGCAAAGCATGCATTAAGGTTTTTTTTTCTGTGATACGCAACTATGCAATTCCTTTTTTCGTGGGAAGTTTAAGCGTTGTTTTTTCTCCACCTGTATCTTTCTTTCTTAATTGTTTTATCGCTCATTAACTTTACCCGAAGCTCCCTTTTTAACTTAACCCCTCCTCCCCACACGTTTGATGGAAATCCATCGGTCACCCACACTGGTTAGTGGCGCTTGAGCTAACAGCCAGACCCGAGAAGGAAGATAATCCCAGGCTGTCTGAATAGACAGTTCCTGCTGAATCCGGCGAGATTTGGGTGTCTAATTCACTTGGACTCCTCCTCCTCTTTGCAAATCCCAGCCCGGTCGCTCCCAGTAAGTCTATCCCACGCCAGACTGAGCCACGTTGGCAGGCACCGGCCTCAGCAGAATAAATTATCCCAGCTCGTCAGCTCGTTCCCCCCGACTCTTTGCAGGGATTTCATTATTACTGGGGGTGGTGGTGGTGGTGGTGGTGGTGGTGTGCTTGTGTAACCGCGTCGGGCTTGGCCCCAGCAATGATGTCATTATACCCACAGCAAACATTTTGAATAAATATCAAATAATCCTACAAAGTCAGATCTTGTTAGCGCTGGCAGCAGAAGGCGAGTGGCTCCGGCGGCGTGAATTGAGAGGGCGGGAGGGGGAGGTTGGTGCCATTCAGCCCTTCTAAGGAGCGATTCACGATGTGCGAGCCGAGGGAGATGCCTCCTGCATAACTAAATGGCTTTGCTGTGCCATTAGGATGCACGAGGCTGTGGGGAATCGCCGGGATCCTGCAGCGGGGACACCCCCGCCGTCTCCCCTCTGACTTGCAGCAGCAGCGGGGTGGGACGGGCTGAGAATCTTGCTCGATTTGCGAGAGCCCTTGCTTTGCCTTCTCTTTGCATCTACCAGCCCTTGGGACCCCCAAAGACCCTCCTTTCCAAAACAAACAAATGAAGAAAAACTGCAAGGATGATAATAATTAGAATACTATTATTATCAAGGATAATAGTAATAAGAGAAGGGTCCAGGGAGACCTTAGAGCCCCTTCCAGCACCTAAAGGGGCTATAGGAAAGCTGGGGAGGGGCTCTGGATCAGGGAGTGGAGCCACAGGACGAGGGGGAACGGTTTTAAACTGAAAGAGGGGAGATTTAGATTAGACAGTAGGAAGAAATTTTTCACTGTGAGGGTGGTGAGACACTGGCCCAGGTTGCCCAGAGGAGCTGTGGCTGCCCCATCCCTGGAGGTGTTCAAGGCCAGGTTGGACGGGGCTTTGAGCAACCTGGTCTAGTGGGAGGTGTCCCTGCCCATGGCAGGGGGGTTGGAACTAGATGATCTTTAAGGTCCCTTCCAACACAACCCGTTCTATGAGTCTACGATAATGATAATTAGAAAAAAATGGGGTCTCATTCCTTTACCTCCCTTTTCTTTTGAGTTTGTATTCAATCCCCAGAGACCAGCTCGGCAAAGCACAGCGGTGCGCATTTCGCTGCATCCCTAAGGGCATGTGCTACAGCAGGCTCCAAGGTACTCGCAGGTAATAAGAAGCAGGCGAGAAACATTTGCTGGTAGATCGGGATAGAAGAAAAACCCATGAGATACGGGAATTGCTTCCGAGAAGATGATTTTGTGGTCGTGGCAGGGCCACACGGGTGCTGGTGACTGGTGTGATGTGTTGGTCTTGCTGGGGGAGCGAGGCTGCGGAGGCTGTGAGCCCCCGAGTGTTTAATCTGGGGTTTTATAAAACACGATGGATTTGGGCTGGACAGTAGGCAGCTCCCCGAAATCCAGCATAATTGGGTCCTTAATCTGCTCTAGAGATTC
The DNA here is from genome assembly GCA_013397275.1 of Burhinus bistriatus. Lineage (NCBI taxonomy): Eukaryota > Metazoa > Chordata > Aves > Charadriiformes > Burhinidae > Burhinus > Burhinus bistriatus. The sequence goes on along the minus strand of VYXH01011377.1, from coordinate 15,818 downwards.
CTGAGTTGGCTACCGATGCTATCTCCTCCTTTTGATGAGGGTGGCACAAAAAGAAAAAGGAGAGAAAAAAAAGGCACATGATGTGAATTTATTTGCATCCTCCAACAATAATCCAGTCATTCTGCCTGGGAAATGCGTGTCCTGCTTAATGTCCCTTTATGCAGGGTTTTTTTATGACACCCAATACGTTATTTATGTATTTACAGATTTATTTTGCAGAGGTGGAAAACGAGAGGCAGAAAATGTCTTTCCATTTTTTTATTATTATTATTATTTTCATTTGTAATTTTACGATGTCTTATTTTGTGAGCAGAGGGTTGGCCGGGGGTTGGCTGAGCCCCCTGGCAGGTGGGGAAACGGCAGCTCCCCGTGCCCCAGCTGTGCCGTGGCAGAGAGCCGCTGGAGCAAGTCCCGGGACCTGCAAAGCAATTGCATTTCCTACGGAAATAAACGGCGGTTGTCAGAGCTGAGCGCTTCTACCCTGCCTTTATTGCCCAGTTTTGCCCATTCCAGCTCAGAATGGCACATGCAACAGCCCCTGAGACTGGTCTTGGTTGGGTTCTGAGCCTGGTTGGCTCTTTGATGCCCAAAATTTGGGATTTTACTAAACATAACTAAAGCCAGGTAAAAGTTAAGGCTCCAGCTCCATACTCAAATGTCTCGGAGTCCCAGGTGGAAAACTGCACCCTGATGTTTTCCCTCTTTCGTATGAATTACATCTGGAAATCGCAGAATTGTTAGGCTTTTGAAATAGGTGCCTTATTTCAAGTTCGCTTGCTAGAAACGACGCTGTTGCGCAGAGTAATTACATAATAAATTTGTTAGAGGAATATAAAGCCATAAAAGCAGTGGTAATGGTTTGCAATTTAATAGCTGAATTGTAAATGAATTTTCCTATAGCAGCTTTAATGCAGCAGGCTGCTACAATTAAGAGAACATTCTTTGGGGTGCCTTTAATTTTTTGTTGTTGTTGTGAAGTTCAGTGTCATTAATTCCCTGGTTTAAAGAAGCCGTATAGTTAATGACTTCAAGCCGTAAGAGACGACTTTGACTTCCTCTGCAACCAACACAATATTGTCCTGGAGAAGGTGTTTTTAGCCCATTTAGCACTTAAATTTTCTTACAGTGGCTGCTGTGGCATTGCAGCATGTACTGAGCTTAGGACCTTGCCCTGATATCACCCATCTCATTCCCGTGACGTGTGGCATCTTCTGCCACGGTGGTGGAAAGCAAAGAGGACCGAGCCGCGCGGTCTGGCTCAGGCAGCAGAGTCACTCTGCTCGTAGCGTTTAGCTTAGCTTTTTTATTTACCTATTTGTTTGAGAAAAGAAGATAGAAATGGAGGTCTGTGGGTATCGCAGCCCCGGAGCTCTCTGGGCAGGGGGGTCCGGGGTTTTGCTCCCGCTGCGAGGATGCTCCATCCAGTGATGGAGCCCCCTTCTTCCCCCTTGCACGAGATCATCCCCCTCCGCAGTGCCGATTTCTTGCTCTCCCTCTTTCCGACCTTCTGGATCTCAAATGTCGTTGAAAAGCCGCTCAATCTTACTCGGAAACAATATCGTTTGAGTGGGTGCCCCGGGCACGCTGACCTTTCACATGGCGTTTTCAGCAACAGGGCCCCCAGCGCCGGCCTCTCGTGGTTCATCTCAACAGGTTCCGCTTCTCCTTCTCACGTTTGCCTAATTACAGCTTTCCACTTCGATACCAGCGTCGCCTCGGTTGCCTGTGTTTGAAGGAAACACTGTGAAATACCGTATCCGATTTGCTTGCAAGCAACATTGGGCCGATTTAAATTTTTGATAATTATTGATGGCATGTAATTACCTTGTCAATAACACCTGTTATTTCTATAGAGGAGCAGGGAACAGTTGCACCGGGGTGTGTTGCAAATGCAAATTGACACAAGCAACCCTAATCTAACTGCGGTGGGCGATAATTAAAAGACACAGTTGTACGTAAGGGCCAGGGAAGCTGATGGAGACGTGACGCTGCTCCGAGGGGTGGCTCTGAATCCCCTCCTCCGGGCGGGGAATCCAGTTTTAAGGGAATGCAGAAGATGTGCGTGTCCCAAAGCAATTTTCTCTCTTGTGCATCCTTATTACTGTAACTTGAGCTTCAATTTCAGGGGTTTTTTTGTTCATCAGCCCGTAATAGTTGGTAATTTGCTCATGCTCCAGTCCATGAGTGTGACGCGTGGAGCCCTGCCCTGCTTCCAGCAGGGATTCGACCTTGCTGTTATTCTTCCATAATCATAAAAAATCCGCTCCCTCATTGCATTCTAGACCGAGGCAGGCAATAGAGAAAAATAATTTAGGGAATATTGGTCTAAAAGCCTGCTCTCAATGTGCTCCCTCCCCTTCCTGCAGAGACCAGGAGTGCAGCTGTGAGGTCTGTGGGGTACAGAAGATCCATAGGGTGCTGCAAGACCTAGCAAAAATGGGGTCCCCTATTGCAGAAAATGCAGGCCGTCTCTCCCCCCCTGAAAAAACCCCAGAGGCGTCTTTGGAGCAGAGGAGTGAGCTGGAATCAACGCTGCCCTGCACAGCCAGCTCCCACCACTGCCTTTCCCCGATGGGAAGGTACAAAGGGGTCTGGTGACCAGGGATGGGATTCCAGCTCTGGAGCCACCACTGTCCCACCGGGAATGCGCCGGGGGAGGCAGTACCATTGTGGGCAGCAGCGGGTGCTGCTTTCCGGAGCATTTATAGATGCAAATGGGGAGCAGGGGAGGGGAATGGAAAATATAAGAATGCATTGTAAGCCCTGAAGGCGCGGCGAGTGCTGGGATCTGAGCTCCCGGGCGAAAACTGGCGTCCATGGCAATGGACTTCAGGCAGTAAAAAAGCTTGGACGAGGATGTTTCTGATGAACTTTAAATCCCTGACTCTATTTCAAATATTCCGTACGAATACACCTCGTGCGAGGTCATGCCGTTTAGCGGATACCCTGCAACTTTCTCAAGTTTTCTTGGAAAATTGCAGAAACGTTTTGATCTTCCACCCCTCCACCCCAATGCTTGACCTTGACCTTGAAATTTGCCACCTCTCTTACATGACCGAGCCTGGGCGAACTGGTCACACATCCCCATTTGTGTTTGCTGGGGATGGAGGTGGTTTCTGTGTGCCTGGGACAGTGTTTGTACAGCACCCAGCGCTTGAGCATCTCGGCCCTTTTATCTAACAAGTGCTTCCACAATATAAATATTTAAGTACAATAAACAATTATGATCAAGTTTCTTGGGTGACTGCACACAGCAAGTGAATTTAAAATTCATTTCCCATGGCTATTCAGGCTTCAAATTCACTTTCTGTGAATGTTCATGCTAATAAAACTCCATTGCACAGAAAGAGAACACAAGAGAGATGCAAATATGACAAGGGCAAATTTGCTTAGGAGTTCAAATGAATATTCACCAACTTTTTATTATTTTTAAGTATTCGTCCCTATTTGCTATAAAAAGATTATTTTAGCTTTACTCTCCAAGCTCAGTGAAGCGTGTATTCCTGAGGTATAATGTTTTTTTCCCTTGTACTAATGGAAAGTTCTGCTACTAGCAAGTAAGGAGTACATTTAAAATGTACTTTATCTTCAGGAGAAGTCTCTACCAAACCCACGTGAGTCCTCACCATCCTGATTGACATCTGTATTTCAACACGTCTTGCAGTTTCCGGCTGGGATTTTTCCAATAAGCCTAAGGGACGGCAGAGCCGCCCCTCCAACCAAAATGCAGGGGGGGTCAGAAGCGAATTCCCTTACTCTCCTCTACACCCCCCCTTTACAACTCGGTCTGGCTCAGTGTCCTCACAAAACCAAACCCACCCCAGCAGGGTTTCTCTGCTGTTTCGGCGGCTTGCTGCCGAGCTCCCTGGTTTTTCCCCTCTTCCAAGCTGTAGGTTTCAGGTCCAGATTCTTCCCCCATTATTTTCCTCTGATTTTCTTCACTCATCCTTCATCTAGCGCTACCCTCAATTACAAGGATGCCGGAGATGCTTTCTCTTCACGCAAGCTAAGCTCACGTTTGGAAGGACTTGGGGGTCACCCCGTCTCCTTTTTGCCTGAGGCAGAGGTAGCACTGCTTTGACATCTTCATTTGATTTCCGTCCTAGAATTGAAAGAGATGCAAATTAGCAGTAATGAATATTTTCATTAAAAGTGTCTAGACATTATATCTGAGAACAAGATAATGATGCTGCTGCTGTCTGTAGAATAGTCTGAAGTAGACCCAGGCCGCTTTATTTTTTTTCATCAGAAAAGATAATGTTTTTGGGATTTTTTTAAAAAAAGTAATTTAATGTAAGTGAAATTAGGGTAATTGCTAATTATGTAACTGCAAATGAGGCAGATCTTTATCTTGAGGTGAGTTGGTCTGATGCAGATTATGAACCCTTAGTTTTAATAGGGTGTCATCAGAAGGTGAGAAAATCAGCCAAACAATCCTAAGTCATTTCTGGTGCTTGTCCGGACCTTTTGGATAGGGAGGGGTGGGTGGGATGGAGCCTCGCCCCCTCTTGCTGCAGGTCTGGCCCAACACTTAGCCTAGCAACAGAAATGCGGACGTTACAAAAGGCACCGTGGGGTGCTGGATGAGGGGACAAAGTGCACCATCAGCAAGTTCGCTGATGACAGGAAACTAGGATGGGTAGCTGACACACCAGAAGGCCGTGCTGNATCTCATCAGTGCTTATCAATACTTAAAGGGAGGGTGCCGGGAGGATGGGACCAGTCTTTTTGCAGTGGTGCCCAGTGACAGGACAGGAGGTAACGGGCACAAACTTGAACATAGGAAGTTCCATCTGAATATGAGGAGGAACTTCTTTACTGTGAGGGTGGCAGAGCGCTGGAACAGGCTGCCCAGAGAGGTGGTGGAGTCTCCAACTCTGGAGACATTCCAAACCCACCTGGACACCATCCTGTGCAACCTGCTCTGGGTGACCCTGCTCTGGCAGGGGGGTTGGACTAGATGATCTCCAGAGGTCCCTTCCAACCTCTGTGATTCTGTGATTCTGGGTTTTTTTCCCCTTGTCCCTTTGTCTTTGCGTTGTGTCAGAGCGAGCTCCCCACCTACCAGCCCTCTATTTCCCATGCCTCAGCTCACACCTTCTCCATCAGGTTTGAGGTCCCAGGTTTTTCCAAGCCTGTTGTCCACCCTCGGGCCTCTGGCACTCTGAGAAACTGCACCCAATGCCTGACAAAACTTCATCCTAGGGTTTTTGATGGGGACAGGTTTTATTTTTCTATATGCACTGAAAGGAAGTTAATAATACAAAAACTGCCCTGGAACCAAGTACTGTGTTATGAAGTCACTGACTTTATAGGATAAACACATTGCCCTCATGCAAGCTACAGTACGTGGGTATTGGAAAAATTAAATGCACTTGAATAGCTTTGTAGATATATATCTCTGTATCTATAAAACCTACTGACAGGGAGCAAACACAAGAGCTTGGCAGTTGTCCTGCCCTGTTTAATTGCCGTCAGTAGGTTTTGCCAACGGTCCTGCCAGCTTAGTGATTTGAGCCTTGTCCTGAAGACCTTTGGAGTGATGAACGTGCCGGTACCCACAGAACCTCCTGTATGCACCGCAGCTTAACAACATGCTTAGATTTTTCTAAGAAACCCATCCACCTGTGTGTTTAAAAAATTATTATTTATTTAGCATTTTACAGTCTTATTTTTTTCAGACGGTCCTACATATCTGCCCTGGCTTTCTCTGAGACCACCTGTAGCGTTCCCTCTCCGATGGGAACATCAGCGTTCCCTTGGATCCCTCTTGCTCCATCAAGCCTTCATTTGAAGGCATCTCCCACTTTTCTGGTGCACCAGGCTTGGGGAAAACTTCCATGCTTTCATGAAAAGCTATTAATATTAATAACTCTCACCTGAGTTAGCTGAAGCGCTAGATAATGCTTCGACCCTTCTCTCTAATAGAGGACTGAGCTCCTCTTGGTGTGGTGGCTGATGACCAGGGCTATCCATCTGGGATCACAGATTGCTCCTAGCGGCAGCCGGGAATCAGACAGAGGGGCCTGGGTCCGGCTGTGCCACTCACGGCTGGTCAGCCTTATCTCTGGTCTTCCCTAAAAGTGTAGGAATCAATAAGAAGGTCTTGACAGCCTAGGGATTCCCCTGAACGTGGGCCACGGCTTGGCAGGAGGTGATGCTGCAGAGCAGGAGGTGGGTGGGATGGGTGCCTGGCTGTGTGATGCTCCCCCAGGGGAAAAAGGAGAAAATGCAGGAATAATGGGGACAATTTTAGGTGATTTTAACTGTTCTATGTCAGAAGCAAAGTAAAATGCCCAAGTGAGTTGAGCGCACCTCCCTTTGATCTCTGCCATGAACTGACTTGGAGCCGGAATTTTTCAAAGGCTGCTAATCGCTTTGGTATTGATTTTATTCTGAGATACTTTATCACGCCTGCGTGTTTGGTGTGGGGTTTTGTTTGTTTGTTTGTTTTAAAGTAATCTATGTCAAAAGCTAAATGGACTTTATTAGAAGAAGCATGTCCCCTGCCCTTCCATGGCGGGGTGTTACATTAGGGGAAATCAACCTCCAGCTGCTTTCATTAAAAACTCCTGTTTAGACAAAAGGTGTGTGCCAGTGCAATACCTAAAAAGTGGGGGGTTTTCTTACCGTTCTTCCGTTTTGTAGACTGCACTAAAGCAGAAAATGCTCTGAGCCATTTTGAGTCAAGACAGCACAAACAGCCGTGCCCCCCTGCTTACAGCTTTGCGTTCCTTGTTTTTTAACCCTGATTTCGGCACCACTGCCTCATTGGTGTCAGGGCACGGCAAAAACTGCCCATCGCATGAGGATTGGCACTCCTCCCCAGCACGGCACCATACGAGAGTCCCGAGAACACTACCGTTCTTTAGGCAAGAGATGAAGGGATTGTTCCTTATTTAACTGGAAAGGTTTGCTGTGTTTTGCGGGTTGTGGTGGGTGCCCTTTTCCACTGGGCTTCACACCCAGTTGAAGCCCATCTGTGCCTCAGTTTCCCTTTCCGTGAAACGAGATCTGGAGTATTTTCCTGCCTAACCAAAGAAATGAGGTAGCTGTGAATTAGCTGGTGTAAAGGCATCGCTCAATCCTGGAAAAGTGTTATTTTTCACAGAGTAGATGACTCCAGTCGATCTGCATTACAAAGAGTTAAGGAGATGGACACCAAGACACTCCAAGCCCCAAATGCCTAAAATCAATGAATACTGAAGCCTTGAAATGTGACTGTAGATCATGTAACGTGTATATGTATGAATATTGCTCCAGATTTTCAGCCTTCTCAGTCCTGAAACGTTATCTAGGTATATTTTCGAAGCTTTCATGGTTTAGTGGGGAATGTTAACTGTACGTGTGTAATCTTAAGCAACACAGGATTAGTCCACCCTGCTGGTAGCATCTTGAAAAAAAGAAAAAAAAGCACTAGTTTTAATGTTCCACGCTCCCCAGCCACACTCCTCTGTTGTAAAAGTGGTTGGTTTTTCAGCGGGGCAATCTTCAAACTAGATGTGTGTGACCGACAAAGCAAGGGAGGACAACGACACACCACAGCATGCTTTCTCTCAAGGATGCTTTGCCTTGGGTAGCCTTGTGAGAATAAGTTAAGTTTCACGCTTGTCTAAATTGTGCTGTACAGTCCCCGAAACACCCGGGGGAATTTTGGGGATGCTAATGTGCACCCTGGGTGGCAGGTGGCAACGGGGATGGTGCGCAGTGCATGCTAAATCCCCTCTCCTTCACTCCCACGGTAGAGCTCTTCATTTCTGCGTTCATCTTCGGGTTATTTTAGAGGCCTGAACCACACTCGAGATCTCATCTTGTACTTTGTTCACAAATATTGTAGGAAAAAAATCACATTTCTCTCTAGCATCTTCCTTTTCCAGGATGCTCTGGCTGACTCTTCCCGCGTGCTCTGCGCTGCAGACCCTGTTTCTAGTTCTGTTTGCTGGGGAGGGAGGAAAGGGCTGTTTCTTCCACCGGTTTTGCCAATGGTATTTTTTGCCACAGTTGAAACGGACGGGTGCAAATGTTTATTCCTGCCTCCTGCCCAATTTAGGACACGAGTCTTGCCTGTAATCTGCCAGGCTTGAGCATCTAGAGGGTCATGAAAATTCAAAGGCATCTGAATTTCACCGTGCCTCTTGCTGATGTCAAATCTTCATAGGAATTGACTTCACAGGACAAAGAAACTGTCAGACGAATGCTGATGCTCTACTAATGACAGGGTACATTGACCCACCCGGGTGTGCCATCATTGTTGCCGAAGGAAACACAGCGGCAACCCATAATCACCTTTCCTGCATCTGTCCCACTAACACCTAATTTAAGTATGTATTTGTCTGCTGATTGATCACAGGAGTTTTTTTCATGGCACCTATTACCCTGCTATCTAAGTGCTTCAGAATCTCCCTATGCATTTAAGTTTTCATATGATCCTTCTAACAGCGTCTGAAGAGCTGGGAAATACGGTCTGCAAAGCAGACGTCCCTGCGGACTCCCCATTCTTCCCTTCCCAAGAGGACGGACAATGTCCTAGTCAGTAGAACCTGATCTCCCAAATCACCCCTGCAGTTTTGCAGAACCTAACCACATTTTTCCCCCCCGCTCCTAATTTGCGACAGGGAAAGGATGAGGAAACGGCATTTCATACAGACTTTGCCTGAGGTTCTTTCTCTTTGCTCGCTATTTCTCTCTTCCTTTATGGCAAGTTATTTGTGCAATCCCAGCAGTTTTACAGAACTAACACAGACTTCACCGCTGCGGCCAAGCGTGTAGGTACCGTGCGTGCACGTTTAGGTCCGCACTTGCTCTCCTTCCTCCTGCGACTGCATTCCCGCTGGCTGCTGCTGAGCTATTTTGTAGTCCCCAGCTGCATTCGTGGGTCTCCACCACTTGCTGGCCTTCCACCCACCCACCGCTGCCAGAGGTCCTGTGCTTTGCTGAGCCACCTCCAAGTGCCCCTGCAGCGAGCACAGCCCCTGCCAGGCAGCTCAAGCTCTGAAACCACCCAGAGGGGCCAGCGCCAGAGCTCAGGGCATCCTTCTGTGGCCTTCCAGTGCCTAAAAGGGCCTACAGGAAAGCTGGGAAGGGACTCTTGATCAGGGAGCAGAGTGATAGGACGAGGGGGAATGGTTTTAAACTGGAAGAGGGGGAGATTTAGATCAGATATTAGGAAGAAATTCTTGACTGTGAGGGTGGTGAGACACTGGCCCAGGTTGCCCAGAGAAGCCGTGGGTGCCCCATCCCTGGAGGTGTTCAAGGCCAGGTTGGATGGAGCTTTGAGCAGCCTGGTCTAGTAGGAGGTGTCCCTGCCCATGGCAGGGGGGTTGGAACTAGATGTTCTTTAAGGTCCCTTCCAACTCTAACCATTCTATGATTCTCCTGGGGAGCAGCTGGCCAAGGGCAACAGCTGTGGACCAGTTCAGACCTTGCACTTGGTCAAGGCTAAAAAGAGCTCCATCGGGATATTTCAGTCCAAACTACAATGAAAACAGTTTGTGCAGCAAAGTATAACCAGGCAGCTCTGCTCATGTGCATGCACCTTTGGGGCTCGCCCTTCTCTTAGCGAGACCTACAGCACCTACGGAGGAACAACCCAGCAAACCTGCTCCTGGGTGGGGAGAGCTGGGCTGGAGACCACCACATATCAGAGGTATCCATGCAAGAAAGCTAAATTATCACAGCACCATCATCACTGTTGCTTCTACACGCCGTGAAAGGGAGCACTTCTCGCATAGTCTGCAGCAGGGGATACCTTAAAACAGGAAGGTGGGCCAGAATTGGATTTTTGTGAGATGAAGATGAGATCATCTTGGAAATTGCTGCAGCATGTCAGCCGTGTTTGACTTTGTGAGTCTTAGTGGTTTCATTCACCTTGCAGTTGCGTGGACTAACCCCAGCCAGGTGGGAGATGTGCAACCGTCTATATCTATCAGATAGAATCATAGAAGAGTTTGGGTTGGAAGGGACCTTTAAAGGTCATCTAGTCCTGGTGACAGGCGTCGTTCATCAGTGGGGAGAAAATCCCCCCAAATCTGGATTGAATCCAAACAGTTTTATCTTAAGCAGAGACCCTGAAAGTCCTAGGTTTTATAAAACTGAGCGTCAATCAACTGCCCGCAACAGTCAAGAAAGCAGAAACCAAAAAATGTTAAAAGCGTTGGGTACGTTGCAGCGGGAGCTCATCACTGACACCGATACCTGCTTGTGAAAAGCTGGCTGCTGACGTCATCCTCATAAACATTTAAATATAGGCCGAACGTACACAGATTCATCGGATTGCTGTAATTCATTAAACAAATGTTGGGTTTAATAGAGCTGCGTATAAAGGCTGGTGCCATAGATGCGCTCAGCTGTGAAATATGCTGTGGAAGTCATTTGTTTGCAAGGGGTCTAGAAATCTGCTTCCTATTAATGTCAAATGGGTTTACTGGAGAAAAATCTCCGGGATCACATTTTTCTCTCAATTATCCCTTCTCAGTGGGATTCCTCGAGGATTGCGCCGGGTAACTGAGATGTGCCTAAGCTGGGGGTTTTGGATCTGGGGGTTTGTTTTGATCCATTAAGCTTGTATCTCACTGCGGTGATGTAATTCCCCCAGTCCGAGACACTTTATAAACATTAATGGGTTTGTTTCTGCGGTCCCGAGGGATGCGCCGCGCAGGAAGGTCACCAGGAGCCTTTCACCCGCCCAGAAACGGAGATGGGGAAACGTGTCACTGCAGCATCGGGGGGAAAAACCAGAACATTCACCCAAATTTTGAACCTGTCTGTCCTTAGCTCTGTTTAACCCCGTTTTAATAATGCATTAACTAAAGCACTAACGTCTCAGCTACAGCGCAGCAGTAACGCGTCAGCAAGGTTTGCGCTAAGATGCTGCAATATACTCCAACTGAGGAAGAAAAGAGTTGGTGCTCAGTATTTTAAGAGTGAGAAGGGGGGGTCAAATGCAGTTATAAATACACAAATAAAAATGTGACCTTTGTAGAGGGCAAAAAAAAAAATAATTGTAGACATTAGCAGCTATTGTAAGCTGGATGGAAATTACTTAGCGGAGATGTGCTACAAGAGACTATTGAACTCGGGGCACGCTGTGCTTTTTCTGGTGATTGCTGCTAAAGTTTGCTGGTCTCTTGGACCGGATTTTCTTGGTGAGCTTTTCTTTGCTGATGAATGGCCATACAGATGTCTCTGGTGACATTTGGAAAGGGCCAAATCGGCGCTGTTTGCACTGCAGCGTGCCAGGGCATAACAAAATAGAGGCACAGATCAAAAATCCCGTCTTTGGCAATCTTTTTTCCAATCGCAGAAGGTCAATTTTAGAGGATGTGCTGAAAGAAGCTGGTGATACTCGCGGCCCTTTCAGCTGGGAATTGTTACTGCAAACAGAGATACATGGAGCAGATGAGAAAATATTGCAAATATAGAGACAGAAGGCAATTTTTTTTGGTGGAAGTGAGGCACAAGCAGATAAAAAGCGATCAGCAGAATTTACATAAGCCTTCACCATCTCAGAGGTCATCATTCTGCAGGCTGACACATTGAAATTCATTTTTATTAAATTCTGGCTGATTATTTAATTGGAAAAGAAAGGATTTAATTGAAACAAGTCAGAGGGCCGTATTAGATTACGTTCAACCTTAACACAAAAGGCTTCTCCCATTTAGTTAAACTGGTTCCTTTGCATATTGTACATATTAAACTGTAAAAAGTGGTAATCTAAATAGCAAATTAAAGTGTTTGGAAGGCCCGAATGGTACCCGTGTGCTACTCAGCCCTTTTTCATCTCCTAAAGCTTCTCATATTCCCTTTACTGCACTCCTTAGGTTGAAACAAGAGCAAAGATGATGGGTAGTATTCTCAAACCTTCCTCCATCCATGTTTATGCCACCTATATATTCTTGGGAAATAGCCTGCCTGGATGCGATGCTACTACTAGAACACGTTGCCCCAAATTGAGCGTTTTTTCCAGGTTTTCAAGGCTACCCTTGCACCGCCTGAAAAGATGCTGAGCATAGCTAAGGCTGAATGGAGACCTGAGACCTGCTGGCGTTGACTCAGCTTTCCCTTAGGAAATATTCCCGACCTCTCTGTGCCTTATCCGTGTGGCCAGGGACTCCCATCCCATAGGGACACCGACTTGCTGCATAGCTTACAAGCTCCTGGAAAAAGCTTGAATTAAAAAAAAAAAAAAAAAAAAAGAAAAAGCAAAGCAATTTTGGGAAATAACATGTTTCTAATTTTGGCTATTTAATTAGCTTTTAATTTAATTTTTTGTTAATTCAAAACTAGCAGGAGAAAGGGAATGAGGCCTAATTCATTTCCTAACACTTCGTTTCATCCCAATTTTGAGGATTTCAGCAAGGGCTTGGCCATGCGAATGGGAATCAGCACGACCCAAAATAGTCTTCAGGTATCGCACTTCGAATACAGACCCTGGCGATACTTTTTTAATCCTTCCTTCCTGAAGGCAGTTTTGCTGGCAGAGCAATGATCAGGACCTTCCTGCAGCTTGGTGGGTTACCCGTATCTCAGACCCAGGGTGACAGTGCAGGGAGATTTTGGGTCGGGAATGCATAAGTGTGCACACATAGAATCATAGAATGGTTTAGGTTGGAAGGGACCTTAAAGACCATCTAGTTCCAGCCCCCCTGCCATGGGCAGGGACACCTCCCACTAGACCAGGGTGCTCCAAGCCCCATCCAACCTGGCCTTGAACACCTCCAGGGATGGGGCAGAAACAGCTTCTCTGGGCAACCTGGGCCAGGGTCTCACCACCCTCACAGTCAAGAATTTCTTCCTGAGATCTAATCTCAATCTCCCCTCTTTCAGTTT
>VYXH01011376.1:42678-67742 GCA_013397275.1 Burhinus bistriatus | reverse complement strand
AAAAAGCATTCCTCGTTTGTGCCTCTCCCCTAAACATCTCCAAGAGAAATGCCAAATCAGATCTTTCTAAATAGAGGAAATGATCTAAAGCATCTGTTGGGGGGTACCAGGAGACTGTGGCACTAGCATCTATAGGAAGCGCCCACCAGGAGTTTTAGTCAGTACCAGGAAAGCTGCGATGTGAAGTATCAATGTAACAGAAAACCTAGCCCAATGTTGTGTGCTTCCCTTTTCTCTTCCTAGGATACAGCCCTGATTACCACTTTCTTTCTGTATCTGGTTTCTCTTCTTTGAATGCTGGATTTTTCTCCAGAGTCACTTTTTATCCCTTTGAGATTTATTTTTTTTCTTTCTCTACTGTTAGTGTCTTTGCAATATTTTTTTGGTTTGTTTCCAGCTTTGCTTTTCTTCTCCTGTCTTGCTTTGTCTTCTCTCCCTTAACTACAGTCTGCTTCTCATCCCAGCTTTTTGGGTATTTCTGTTCCCCTTTTTTCCCCTCGAGAAGGAGTCTGAAATGAAAGTCCTAACCCCTTCCCAGAAGTGTCTGCTCTTTTGGAGGAGAAGTCGGGGAATTGAAGTCTCACCCTGCATACAGGCAGCTTGACAGCTCTGCAAAACCTTGTCACATTCAAAATTCTACTGAGGTGAGAGACACCTTACTTTCCGTTCTGGCAGCATGCGAAAAAATTATTAATAAATAAATTCCCCTTAAGATGAAAAGCTTTTAGTGCCATTCCAGCAGATAAAGTGTAATAGCTTCATTCCATCCTGTGCAACGCTAACAGCAGCATTGTGACAATGATGTTGGAGAGATGGGGTAACTATCTCTTACTGTTTCTGAAACCTTAACCTGATCACTCTTAAAAATACCACTACGTAGATGAAATGAAGCTTTTACTGTGCCTGCGGTTTTATAAAGTTCAGACTTTTATACTATGAAATACTACATTAGAAAAGCAGCAATCCTTTTAAGTGCCTTACACTGCCTTGTTGTAGCTGGCTTTGCGTTATCTGTAACACACCATTGCGTTTCTCCTCACACTTTGGTTTGGCTCAAACAGGGTTTTATTGATGGGTGAGTAAAACAGCATTCATTTTCCAGGGTAAAAAGAACTTGCATCAGTATAGCAAAAGAGGAAAACTGTGCTACAGCTAGTAAACGTCTAACATTTTTACAAGGCTCGTCTATATTATAATTCTATTGATTTGCATTTATCCTATAGTTCAATTATTATTTCATTCTATAACTTGGTACCAAAAAATTTTATATGGTACAAAGGATATTGTACCTGGCAAAGCTAATTACTGATGCCAGCTTTGATTGCATTTCGGTGTAATTTAATTGTCTCAAATTTCCAAGTAGACGTTATCTTGTTAAATGCACATACAGAGACTCGCACTTACCGTTCGCTTAGAAAACAAGCGCTTCCTAGATTGGCTCCTGCTCAGGTGTTTCCTTTCCCTGCTGCAAATACAACTTCTTCTCTAGAGCTGCTTCTGTGAGCCCTGCCGGGTCTGTCCCCTCCGCACGGTGCCTGGGCAGGACCCGGGACGCGTGCTGAGTGGGGAAGACGCTCTCGGATCTCCCCCCAGCTGTCCTCTGGCTGCCAGGGAGGTGCATCTCCTCTTTTTATACCTGTGCTCCCTCAGGAGTCCTGTGGGCTTCTACACGTCAGAGAATCAATTATCCTTCTGAATTTCAAAGGCTGTGTTTAGCATCCTCCTTTTTGTGCGTGCAAGGACGAAGGCAGGGAGGTTGCGGGGAGAGGGTTTTGCCTGTAGTCGAGGGTCATTTGCATGCTTTCTCTTTATCATTCAAAGAGTGAAGAGCAAATAACAACAACAATAATCTGACAAAGTGAATGACAAATTTGCTTTGCAAGGTAAACTTCTCTTTCCCTTTGCAATTGCATTTTTTCCTCCTACTCCACAATGAGAGTTAACCATTAATACTTGCTCATACTGCCTGCTCAGGAGGGTTTATCTTTTTGCTATTTTCTTTTTCTTTGATTATCAGCCTTTTCTTCCTTCTCCTTTGTTACTCACACCTGCTAGCGTTATCGGGGCAGTTCATGCTTCAGTCCCTCGCAAACATCACAGCTTCATATCAAGCACACAAAGCAGCCGGAGAGCCCAGCTCTGTTCATGTGCTCAGGAAAAAGGTGAGGGTCTTCCCTGGGGTGCTGCATGCGTTGGCAGCTGTTTTCATTCCTGGAACAAGGTTTATGAAAGTGCCATTAAAAAGAATATATAGCCTTGGTGCCAAGAAGACCAGGACAGCTCAGAGGAGTTAAAAATGAGGTGCCAGCATGAGTTCCACCTGCCAGATTTTTAGTATTGACTTTATAATGCCCAGAATTGATGGGGACCCAGACGTTCCTGTCTCGGAGCTTGTGTGACTCGATGCTGGGAAGAAGTTTCAGCAGGTGAGATGACTCATATCTGCCCGCTGCCAAATACCTTCACCTTGCACCAGAGCACTCCTCACAGCTATCGGTGGAAGAGGTGGATTGTAGGGAAGGACAGTGCATCTGGTGTACATGTGGGTGCCTGCATGTGCAGGGGGACAAAAGCATTCAGTTCTGGTCTAACTCTCTGCTATTGCCTCTTTGCTTCTTGCGAAGGTGAGAAATCAGCACTGTGATTACGGCGCACTTCTAAGTGAAGCAATATCCTCCTTCCAAACTGTGGGCTCTCGGTAAGCCGTAACCAGCCATTTCGAAAGGCTTGAGTGAGCTCAGCACGCCAAATGACTCTCTGGTGTTAAATAAAAGTCACTGTATACCTAGACAGATGTGCACCGACACCTTTGGGCTCTCCCTGCTTTGAATGCTCCAAGGGCTCACGTTCCCTTTGGTATCAAATCAGGGCCAGGCCACTTTGCAGAGAAATCATGAAAAAGGATTGAATGGACCAAAGCAGGAGCTCGAGCTGACCCTGAACTGAGCAGCTGACCAGGGCCCTTCTAGTGGAATTGAGAAACAGAAAACAACGTGAAGAGAAGCAAGAACTACTGCCTTCCTCCAGTTAAAAAAAAAAAAAAAGGCACCAGCCTGTTCATGGGGAGAGGAGCTGCTGTGCAAATTACGCAGGTATATCCTTGTATCATCTACTCATGAACACTGGAGAAGGGGATTTCTGAGTAGCACAGAGCAGGTTTTCCAAAATCCCTGTACTGGTGCACACAGCTGCACACTGTCTCTGCAAACTGGAAAGGGATTTTTGTTTGCTTTTTTGAAACAATCTGTTCATGTTCTCTCATGTGTGAGGCCGGTTGCACCAATTTTTCAGCATGACTTATTTTTTTTCCACTGTCTTAGTGCTACACTGGCTGAACAGATGAATCAGACCATGTTGTTAAACCAGTCGAGAGCCTATGCTATTTCAAGGTATTATCCTATAGCATGGTTTTGAGCTAATTCTCTGTTCACTGGCCCATCGTCTTAGAGCTGCTGTAAGATACTGGGCAATATCTCTCAGATCAAGGGGAATCAGTCTATAATTGACTTGTTTATAGCTGCCTGCTGCCCAGCTTGGATTAGGAGGGCTGGGATCTGCGTTCATATCTCAAGTGAACTGCTTTCAAAGAAGGCTATGTAAAGCTCCATCGTCCTAGGGGTTTCCTTGCGCTGCCTGGGTTGGGTTCCTGTCGTGCACAGCTGGACTCAGCAAGACTCACACAACAACAAGGTCTCTTTATGACTTCAGATTAATTGTGGGAGGCAGCAGAAATTTCTAACAACCCTCCAGGCTCTGTTGGGTGTATACAGCTTAGGAGTTCTGAAATAGCATAAATAGAGCAGCTTTTCTGTCCCTGGGATTTCCTGTCCTAGCTTTAGTCAAAACCTTCGTATCTTCCCAGGACCCAGAAGGGTCATTTGTGGAGCTGCTCCACCAGACTCCTTGAGTTCTCCCGCTGGCTAGTGAGGCTACTTCTGCTGCAGCAGAAATGGCTCTGATCCCCACTGCTGCTGGCAATTCAGCCTCAGCTTGAGTCCCACGAGGTGTGCTCTGGCTGCTTTTTCTTTTTAGAATATCTCTTGATTTGACCTTAGAACCTTCCCAGTTTCTCCCCACCTCTCCTCCCTGCTCAGCTAGTGTTGTCAGCATCCGCTGGCTCCCAAGGCAGGTATGTAACACTCAAATTACCTCCCACAGATCATCTCTTCAGGTTAGCAGTGCATGGTGAGTAACTGTCGATTTGCCCTCTAAACCCAAGACTACACCAGTGCAAGCCTGATGGAGTCTATGGCCAGGTATGAGCTGCCACAGGTAGCTTCTGCAGCTGGAACTGCTGGATTTCAGAGTTGCGTCCATGCAGACCTGACCTCCCTAGGGTACTTGGGTGAAGCATATGCCAGCTAGTTTTATTTCAGTGCCAGTCCTTCGCTGACAAAGGACACAGTGTTAGGATCCTGCAGCAATTTCCCAGATATTGATTTCCTCTTAGCTTTACCTCCTCCAGTCTCCATGCCATGCTTTAAAAAATTGCTCCTGTCTATTCCAGGTGCGCAACATACAGCTTCAGATAGGCTGAGCAGCATGTGAAATGGTCCTGCTCACCTTGTGAGGTTGAAACTAATGACAGTAAGAAGTAACTCATCAAATGCCAAAAAAACCCATCCCATATTCTCAGCTATCAAAAGCTTTTCTGCAGTTCTCCAAAATGGCACAAGGCAGTGGCTGTTGGCCTCCAGTTTCTCCAGTCCCCACCACTCCTGAGAGCTCCACCCAATTCTCTCTGGTTTTCTTTTACTTGCGAGATGTGGTGGTGACTAACTTGTCACAAATGCCCTAATGGTAAATTGAACAGAACTGCCTAAGATTAGAAGTTATATTTTTTGCCTAGGTTTGCCATCTTAGAGGTAGGATGGGACACATTTTGGTTCAAATGTCTTATCCCAGGTGGCAGAACTAAGGCACATTATAAATAAATTGATCATCAGTCATTTAATTGCATTACTGGTGTGTACACAATAACTTTCATTCCTAAGTTCTTTGCAAAAATGCAGTCATTTCTGTGGAAGGCAAGCAAACAAAAATGAGATGAGAAAGACAAGATTTGGCCCGTGCTGCCAGTTTCTTCTAAGGAAGAAGCAGACGACCCAAAACTTAAACCCAGCAGGTGTGGTGAGCCTTGCCACTAGAAAATTATACAGGACTTAGTTTCTCCACCTTGGAAGGATAAAGTGCTGGCATTTGGATCTTCAGATCTTCAAGACTCAATCCTCTGAACATCAATAGATTTCCCGGAGACAATTTTCCCTTGAGGAATTCAGATTGGTAGGAAGCTGAATACAAACATTTATTAAAATAATCTCAAGGAAGGAGTTCCTCTGGATGAGAGCACAGTTTGCACTATGAGAATGAGTCTGAAACAAGGGATCAGATTAAAAATAGACAAAATAAATCAGTAATTCAAAATGTGCAAGAAGTGCTATCAGAAATGACTGTCTCACAGTGTTAAAAGCCTGCTTGAAAAGCCTGCTTAATCTTCAAACATTAACGTATCACTGAGACTACAATAGAACAAATGGCACCAGCCTGCGAGATGTGTATCTGTCAGGAAGCCTGATGAGCTCTGCGGGTGAGATCCACTTATAGAGCCCGTACCTGTCTGACTCTGTTTATTTCCTAGCAGAGCTGCTGGAGCGTTTCAGCATTGCCCAAGTGAACTGCCAAGAGTTTCAGCCAGATGTCAGCATGTTACACTCAGCTGTAGGCTTGAGAGTTGCTGGTTCCTGAATTTCTGCCTCTCTAAATACCATCTCCTTCCTCTTCCAACCCCGGCAGACAGAGCTCAGATGCCAGCAGTGCATCTCAGTAATTAAGGAGTTTTTCTTTGGTCTTACCGCTCTCATTTCAGTTTGGAAAGGAGCCTTGGCTAGAAGGTTACACAGCACGTTACAGCCAGAATCAATGAACAGGGCTTCAATTCTAACCCTGCCACCGATTCACAGCGAACAGACTCACAAAGGTCCTTTGGCTGCCGATTCTTGGGTGCTGGTGCACTTGAGGACCCTACTCCAAATTTTTGGAAGCTCTGAGACCTGGAGAGGCAGTGTAGGAAAGGGTCTGTGAATGCCCACCCTCTGTGCAGAGAGCTCTAGTGACTACCCCAACGACCCCCCTTCCCATCAAGGCAGGCTGGGTGTTGGTCTACGTATTTTCTGTGACTTGGTTTCCCATCAGAATCCAAACGCTGCTGTTACTGCTCACCTTGGAAAAGTACTTTGAAAGCTTCGGATGAAAAACAGAATTTGTGTGAGATGTGTTACTGGTATCGAGAAAGTAAAATGTAGTTTTTGGAGAGGGAGTGAGGAAGGCCACATTTCCAGTAAGGGCTGAAAAATGAAAACAGTTGTTGCTAATTTTTTGCTGGCTGAATAATAACATGCAACCCAAGGATGAGAAGACCTTGGTGCACAAGGATAGGGTACACATACAATGTATGAAATGGTAATAAATAGATCTCACTGCAAAGACATGCAGGAAAGACTTCATGCCTGAGCTCTGTCTCTACTTGGAATCGGATGCTGACAAAATTGCCATTTCCACTGGTTGAATCAATTTTAGCTTCGACGCCCACTCACATTTCATAGGCTTTGGAAAAATCTTCCCTTTTTTAATAAATAGCTTCCTTTTTTATCATTTCACAATCAGCTGAAACGAACAGGTCAGTGTGGTGCTGGTGAAAGGCACGCAGCCAACGCAGGCTAATGGCACCACCTGCTTGCGGTTCAAAAGCGAAGTGTCTCCTCTGGAGAGCCTGGCTTTGCCGTCAAAGTGTTTGAAAGTCTCGGGGTGGGGATGGACTGGCGGTCCCCCACCTGCCTATTTCTGCTTATAGTAAGTAGTGCCATTTCTGCTGGGGGATAGGAGGAGGAAGGAAGCAAACCTACAGTATTGGTGCAATCTAAGTGTGCATTTTCCCTTTCTCTTGCAAACTTCAAACTGCAGGGATGAGAGCCTGTGGGAAGGTGTGTGTGGACAGCAGCCCCACTAAATTCAGTGTACTGGTTGTACTGGTAAGAATTTAATCTGGCCGTTTAATCCATACTGATAGGATCTCCCCTGACATTCACAGAATTATTTCTCTGTCGTCAGTGCTTTTGTGTCCTAAATAGTCAGTGTTTGGGAGCTGAAAGGGCAGAATTTACTGCCTTTCCTGAGCTCTGGCTTTATCCCTTAGCCAGCACAGCCACTCACCAGGGGCAGTGGAAGCTCTGGTAATTACTTAAGAGTCCTTTTTTCCTTAGGATTTTTATGCTAGAAGAATTTCTTTGTTCAAGTGTCTCTGGCCTCTGCAACTCACAGCCGTACACATTCTCCAGTTGTCTGTAAAGTCTTCTGCAGTAAAAAAGATGAAAGGTTTTTAATCCAATTGCTCAAAACCTTTGAAATTGTTTTCATTAATACCCATTTAATTCAAATGCTTGGTAACAGCCTAGAAAATCCTTTTATTACAAATGCCATACCTTACTCCCTCAGTAGATAAGTAACTGATTCGGTTTTCCCCAAAGTATTTAGGCTCTCTGATAATAAAGCTCTGCAGCAAAACTAACCTGGCACTACTGATATTTTAGGGTTAGGAAAAGGGCAAAACAAATCGGATTCTTTAAATACCACAAAGGAGCAAAACAGAGCACAAGCCATTTTTCCCTCTGTAGGTCATCTTATGGTGACATCTCCAGTTCAGAGCTGGATACTCAACCGGGATGTTAAAAACAAACAAACAAACAAAATCCCTGGCAAGAGCAAAGCCAGAAGCGTGCGTCTTAATTGTTGCTGCCAGAGCACTTCAAGGGAGCAGATAAAAACCTCGCGGATAGAGAGAAACCCGCCAGGACTGAAAGGCCGCGTTATTGATGGCAGGGATTAAAAGGCTCGCAGTGATTTAGGGGGTGAGGACATTAACCCTGAGGTGTAAAGGCCCGCGGTGCTTCGCTGCCAGAGGGGCCCACCCGGGCCTGGCCGTGGGGACCCACCGGGAGGTCGGCACCCACAGCTGGGGCGGGGCCCGCGGCAGCCTGAAGCCCAGCGGCCTCAGGAGCCCTTCGGGAGGAACCCGGCCCCGCAGGCCCCCGAGCCGCCCGCAGGCCGCCCTTAGCAACGCGGCGCCCCGGGCGGTTGCTAGGGGCGGGGCGGGGTGCGGTGCACTTCCTGCCGGGCGGGAATCACTTCCGGGGCGGCGAGGCCTGGCTGACACGGACGGTGAGCGGGCCGGGCGGCCGTGAGGAGAAGGCCGGGGGGGCAGCTCGGGGGGACCGGGGGCTGCTGGAAAGGTCTCTGTTGGAAGGGGTGGAGCGGTGGGTTCAGCATGGCGCCGGTTGCCCCCGGGAGGCGGACAGGAGAGCCCCGGGTGGAGGGGAGCCTGGCTGGCTCCGTGGCGGCCTGCTCCTCCTGCTGCAGCCAGGGCTGGCCACTGCTGCTCGCCGCAAGGAGCGGCACAGAGCCCTTCTCTCGAGAAGCGGGGAGGAACTCTGGGTGTTCCCTGCTCTGAGGCTGCACAGCCGCTTCTCCTTGCAGCCCCCGGGTACGGCTGGCAAACCCGGCTGCCTGGCACCGGGCCCATAAGCCCACAGATGGGCTTCTCGGCCTGGCTGATGGTCATGTTTTCAGCGGTGCCAAAGACACGCAAATCCCCTTGAAGCCAATATGAATTGGGTAGTCGCCATCCCAACACCTACTAAGTCATTTCAGAAATCCAGTGTCAGCTTTTTTTGCCTCATCCTTTGTCAGAAGCTTTCATGTTCTGCACCGATACTGTTGCTCTTTACTTCCACACCAAGAGGAAGCTAATATATATTACTTGAAGTGCTCCTGTGGCTTTGTCCTATGCTAATTATATAGTGCTAGGTCTTGATGCCAGCCGGGAAACACAGGACAGGAAAAAGAGAGGTTTGAGTCTGTCCTAGCTCGATTGAGATGGCTAATTTATGGCCCTGATCCTGAAAACCGGATCCTGCGCCCAGGGGGACAGCCGCATCATTTTCCAGTGGTGTCACTGAGCAAAAACGTGAGCCTGCAGCCCAGAGTAGCCCCTTGCTGGTTCTGTGGTACAGCTCTGGCTTTGCTACAGGACCAAGTCCTTTTGTGTGGAGATAGCTACTTTGCTGTGAAACCCTAATAGAGTCAAGACTGAATATTTTTAAACAGATAGTCAAAATCAATTCCTGTAGTGCAGTGCAAGTGTTTGTGACCTATTTCTGGTGTAATGTTCTGGTGAGATGGCCAGGCTTGTGGGGAGAGGTAGTAGCTGCTCTTAGACCAAATGAGTAAGCTGGAGGGGGAAAGCTTCCTCTCAGGATCTGAAATACGAGTACCGATCTTTAAATGCAATTTAAGAACAATTACTTTAAGCATAGCCATGTTAATAGGTGAGGCAGTCTGAGGAAAAAGGTGGTTGATCACCTGTGGAGAAGAAGAGATGTTAGCCAAGGAAGAGGTGGTGAAACTATTAGCTTCTTGGCAACAGGGAGGAAGACTCCATTATCATACAGGGACCTGCTGGATTAGCTGCAAGGCAAAGTGTAAGGAGGTAGTGCTCTCCATGAGAAAACTCAATTTGCAAGTTTTGTGTTCAGTGCAGGAGGTGACGTGCCTGACAGTGAGCCCAGGTTTCCCCAGTGTTCCCCTTTGGCCTGATCATTTGTGTAAGGTTTAGCCTCTGTGCGTGTGCAGGTTTGGGCCTTGTGTTAACCACAGGAGTGTTTTTTTAAAAACAGGGAAGTATTTTGCTAATATTGGTTCAGCTCCACTGATCAGGGAAACTAATGGTCCAAATGTGGGTTGCCTGCTGTGGCTACTGTGCAAACAAGGACACGCTAGTATGACTAGTTGGAGCATGCTGTCAGGTCTTCTCTGAGCGTATTTCATGGGGTAGTGCTTAAAGTGGTAGTGGCAGCTACTGCCAGCCTGTGTGAGAGCTCTGGTCATGTCACCTGGGATTTGTTAGGAAATTACTAATACCCTCAAGGGAGGTGAAATAGAAAAGGGGAAAGGAGGGGAGACTGGCGGAAGATGAGGATGGAGATTTTTTTGTTTTCACTGTATCAATTTCCTTTTCTGGTTTATTTTTGTGTGTTGTGTTTCAGGTGTATGAATCAGGATTATCAGTATGAGTTTGTCCTGAGAAAACTCTGGGTGAGTAATGAAGCAACATCATTTCCTGCTCTGTTTGAGGAAGGGGGTAGGCAAGAATAACGTTTTCAAAAGATATCCCAATAAATAAAGTTGAGATAAAATGCAACTCAGGGGTGAAGTTTCCCATGATTCCGTTTCTTGCTTAGGACGTGCTGCCTTAGTGGAGTGGCAGAGAGGGCGTTTTAAAAGTTAAAAGCAGTTAGGGATGAGCCAATTTTATGCATGCTTTGTTGACACTGTTGCATGTCCACTGCAGCCTTTCGGTCTGCGTTGGGACCTGCTGAGCCTGAGTGGCCCAGCGTGTATTCTGGCTTCGTGTATAGGTCCCATGCAGCCCTTGCTTATTGAATTTTAATAATAATTTGAAAAATTTTCTTTCACTGAAGTAGAGACCTGGAAGGGACCACGAGAGGTCACCTAATCGTATCTCCTGATTTAAAGGCAGGATTATATATGCTCACACTCCATCCCAGGCAAATGCTTGCCTGATCTGCTCTTCTGAATCACCAGTAACAGGGTTTCCACAGTCTCTCTATTCCAGTGGCGGGTGGTCTGTGCAGTTGGGAATTTTTTCCTTTTTTTTAAAATTCAAAATAAGATCTCGTACTTCAGCTGAATTAAAACAAAATAATTATTTCTTGTAATTTATATCACTCCTTTTAGTATGCCCCCGAATTACATTTGCCTCTTATGCAATGATGTTGAGTTGTTGATTGATTCTCAAATTTATCAACTATAACTTTACTCAAATTATACTCTGCGTTTACCATCTTTCTGAACTGGGTCCCATCTGCAGGTTGTAGAAATCTCCTCCTAGCCTGAGAAATACAGAGCCAGCTTTGGAGATAATTTCTAGGAAGCAGATTACTACCATTCAGCTGAAACATGCATGCAGCACAATCTCACACCCAAGCTTTAGTAATATAGGAATTGTAAGTATCAATAAGTAATGCTGATTCAATAAGTACACACTGAGATCATACAGGTCAGGATAACTGAGTAAGACAGTAATCACAACTGAGTTCTGATGGCATCTCAGACTAATTGAATTTCCCTTTTGGGACTTTCTGTGGCGTACTCCAGCAATTCTGGCAGGAGAGTTCTCTGTTATTGTAGAAAGCCATTAGTCATTCATAGAATGAATTGACAACTCCATTAGCAAAAGATAAAGGAAGGAAGAAAGGATGGTCTCGTGGCTGAGAAACTAGCTTGGGACCCAGGAGATCAATATTTAACTCTGCCACAAACTACCTATGTGACTGTCACAAGGTATATAGGGCTTAGTGTAACAGGCCACTAAAGCCATGCTTAACTTCAAACTCATAACTCATTCCTCTTTCTTCAACAGCTCTGCCTTCTGTGTGGTTTATTTAAGTAGTAGTTGGTTTTCTACACCATCTGAAACAACAAGGCTGTAACCACATATACAATGTAAGTGAAAATGAATAATAGTCACCTTGCATGCATGATCAACTTCAGGGAGAAGTATATTCTTGCTTATTAAACTTTTCCTTTATTGTTTCATGAATATTGTTCATATTTTGTTTGTCTTGCCCTCGCCTGCAAATGGACTAATACTAGCATTTAAGGACTATTTTCTTAGGCAGCGTCCAAATAAAATGCAAGTTTCGTTTCCCTCTTCATTATTGGGTCTGTAGATCAAGGGTGTCTTAAAAAAACCTGCATGAGGTAATCTGTAATTTTTTCATAGTGGAAAGTGAATACCAGAAAGCATGATGCAAATAATTGCTCTTTTTCCTCCTCTCCTTGTAGTAACCAGTCTTCTTGAGAGCATTAGAGGAGAAGGAGGGTGCATGCACGATGGCTGCTGAGCTGGATTTCTCCCCACCTGAAATCCCTGAGCCCACATTCATGGAGAATGTGTTACGCTACGGACTCTTCTTTGGAGCCATTTTCCAGCTCATCTGTGTGCTAGCCATAATCCTGCCAGTTTCAAAGTCTCATAAGACAGTAAGTATTGCTCTTTAATATCAACATAGATGGGCAGAGTCGGAGGAAATAGGGTGGGAGGGAACTTTGAGTAGCTAATGGGGACACAGTGGTCTGCCCCTGGGATTGATGACAGTTTCATTGTTCATTCTCTTTCCTTCCTTCTGGCTTTCCCACCTCCAGCTTTTGTCTTGTGATTTAACCCCAGATTAGAAAGTCAGGAACAAATACCTGAGCCAGGGTCTCTCTGGATGTCAGTGAAAAAAGTGACCTGAAGCACTGGCAAGGTGTGCTAAATGTACATGCTGTTCCTGACTACACAAGAGAACGTTTTAGTCCCAATCCCATATTGTCATCCTTCTGCTGATTTGCTTTATTAATTGCCAGGCAGGGTGTCCCCTTTGCAGGACCTGCCTTTCAGGGCTGTAGTTTGTGTGCGACTTTTAGGAACAAGATACAGGTGACATTTCTGGTATATTTTAATGTGAGGAATGCAGTTTTCAGTCCTGACACCCAATCCTGCACTGGCAAGTGGGAGAGTCTTTCGATGCAGTTAATACAGGAGAAGGTTAAAGTGAAAGGTTGAGGTGAGCTACAGGACTCTGTTTCCTCCAGACTGGGCCACAGTGGGATGACCTGTATCTACCTGGCTTTTCTTATGAAAGAGCTCCATGTGCTTGATAACGTCTGTGGTAGTGGGGGCAGATATTTCAGTGCTGGTGATCAGGCTGCAGGTTTGGTGGTTTGATACAGATTCTGTCTAAATGTATATGGTATATTTTCAGTAACAACTCAGCATAGAAAGTTTTGTTTTCAGGCTATCTTTATTGTCATGTTTTCTCCCTCTTGTGCAGAGGAAGCATGGAAATTTTCAGCCTGTCTGGGGAGTGGAGTGCCTGGGGGTGACAAACAGTGTGAAGGATACAGTTCATGACCCAACTCTTTCACCTTTAACTGTCAGTGTGACGTGAAGTTGTGTTGATGTACTGGATTAGTGATGCTGTTCCGGCATGGGTGCCTGCTCCCTCCTGCTAGTCCTGCCGCAGGATCTGCAGCTCCCAGTAGGTAGATGAAGCAGGCAGCTGCTGGTCACAATACAGTGGCATTGCAAGTCTTGCACCATTATTCTGCAGCCACCAGCACCTGTCTGTCAGAGTCCATGGTTTCCCCTGATAAATTTTTGAGTAGCCTGATTCTTGCAAGCTGAAAAGAGTGAGAGCTTTAGTTTGAAGTGGGAAACTGAAGACCAGGCCCCCAGCTAAAATGATAAAACTCAAGGACCTGTTACTGTTTTAAGTTTGCAAGCATGCTTTGATGTCTGCATGCTCTACTTTTTATTTTCTCCATATGTATACTGTCCTCTTGATTTACTGTCCATAGGACTAATTTACAAGACCATAAACACCAGAGGCTACCCCTCCAGATTTTGGGAAGGATGCTTGAGTCTGGGTAGGATATTGAGGAGCTTCTCTGTCTTGGAGGCTTCAGGCTTTGAAGTCTACCTTGGTTTGAACATTAGAAGGCAGCAGTGTTCACTTTACAGCAGCAGCCACACTGCATCCCCGAGTAATAACTGCGTGTTGCTCCATTTCTCCAGAGCCTGCCAGCTCCCCATGCGCCAATTACAGCCTTTGGAAAGCCAGCCAAGTCTCCTTCCTTGGAAAGCCACACAGATGTGAACTGTAATAGCCCAGTAACTTGAGAGACGTTTGAACCAAGCTCCTTGATTAAAAGGATACTGTCAGATGCTTGCCTCCCCCTCCATTATCTGGAGCGCTCTCTTGGAAGCTTGAAACTAGCATGTCTTGCTCAGCCGTTTTTTGTGTGTCCTTTTCCAGTTGGCACACTCTTACTGATAGAAACCAAGATGCTAAAGCAATATTTATACTCAAATGCATTTAATGAAAGGAGGCAATCTGCATGTGTGTGCTTTCTCAGATGAGACTGGCACTGTTCCCTTGTGTTTTTACAAGATAACTAGACTTTATTTCCCATGGCTGAAATATTATCTGTCATCTCCCCTGAAGGAAACAAGCAGTATATCTAAGCATTCCTTCTTAGTCCAGGTGAAGAAAACTTTGCTTGCAATTCCCTCCCTGGATTTTGGGCTTGGTTTAGAGGCTCTGAACTTTACATTCTTACTGCTGTTTTGGGGAATATTTTTTGTCTTGCACATGTTAATGATTAACATTTGGCAGAGATACCTGCTGGATGTTTCCACGCACACTGGTGATTGTATGGTATCTTCTCTTTTTCCTAATTTGGATACTTTTCATTTAGTATTGATTTTCTTCTTGCCTTTAAAGTTGGTTTTGTTTTTCTTCTCCAAAGCCTGTTTTAGACACTTAAGCTTTTAACGGCTTCTCTGGTAACAAGCTGTTTCTGTGCATAAACTCACACTCATGAAAAAGCACATGCAGAAGAAGCAGAGATAGTACTGCTCAAGTCTCATCAAATGTGGACTCAGTTTGATATAGATGTGTTCCAACAGAGATACTCAGCATTTGCTTCCTTTGGCTTATACTCTGATTCCCAAAGTGAGCTGTCAGCATATTGTAAAAAAAAGTTACTGACTGTTTCTTAATTGATTCTTGTAGGACTCGGACAGTTTTGAGCCTAAGAATTCAGAGACAGTGAAGAAGCCAAAGGCAACTGCTCCACAGATCAGCAAGAAACCCAAGAAGGAAACCAAAAAGAAACGATAAAGCCATGACCGATGAGCCTCAAAAGACAAAATAATCAGCTGTAATCATGCTTCCTCAGAGATGACATCAAAGGCAACTAACTATATTAAATGGTTTTCTGGCATTGCCATGTTTTACCTTTCAGGGACAAGGGAGAAGGTACTTACAAGAGTGGAAAGGGCAGGGTTCTGCCATAGATTTCGTACAAGCAAAGAGGACCTCACATATCCAGGACTTTGTTTGACATGATTAATGTGTCAGTCACCATTAAAGTGACTTTTGTCATTTCTCATGGGTAGAGAGGCCTGTTGTAGCTCCTCCATGCTGGCTAGGATTTGTAGTAAAGTCCCTGTGGAAGGTGGAGCATGGGTTTGCTACTTTGGATACCGGTTTGTGTTGTATTTTTTTGAAGGCAGAGGGATCAAATGGATCAAAGATACCACACTACACAGCTTTGTATTCATCTCTGTTGTCATCTAGTCTGAAATACATAGCTGCATTTTATGGCTTAATAATAATGTCTTTGTCATATTCTTTAATTCTTTAGGTAATAACTCATCAGATTCCAGACTGCTGTAGATGAAAGCTTTCATTTCCCCAGCATCGTTACCTCTTTCTTATTCCCCACCCATGCACTTTTTCCTTTCTATTCCCACCCTTGAAAGCAAGTGCATTTCAGGGAATGGAGGCTGTGGGGGGGACTGCAATGACTACAAGGATTGAGGAAAAATTTAATTCTGGAAGGTGCAGAATTTAATGCTTATACTAATGAGGTGTTTTTGGAGACTTGCGAAGACAAGGTACTGCATGTTGGAGAGAAGCTGCTCCGAGGTGGGAGTCTCACAGTGCTGCGTTGGTCATGTATCAAACAGCACTGCCTAGCTGTACTGTTGACAAACCCTCATGTCAGCTAGCTGGGTCCTAACCATGTGCTCCTTTTCAACACAGCTGGGGTTTGTTGCATTTGCAGACTCCCTCCCAGCCTTACCTGCTATAGTCTGCTGCATCTCCTCTTGCTGGATTCTTCCTGAAGTTAAATACGATCTCAGCCTGAGGAGATGTGGTATTTTAAGATCCAAGGGGTGGCAAGCTGGCTGTGTAGCGTGACTATAAGGCAAGAAGATGTATACACTATGTTCCTTCAGGCTCTGGTTCTCCAGGCCCAAGGACAATCTAGTATTAGATTTAAATATGGCTAGACAGGACTGGAAAGAGATAGGCAGTGACGTAGCCACAGAGTCTTTGTAGGGCAGCTCAGGCTTCCTGATGCCAGCTCACATCTTGGTTTGTTTGATCACGAATGAGTCAATGGGAGGAGAACCTGCTCTTTTAGGCACACCCAGGCTTCAGAGTGGCTTTGAAGGAAAAGGTTCTCTGGCAGGGGTGCAAGTCTGCGACCTTTTTTGCATACATAGTCTCCCATCTTCAATTCACAGGTGCCTTGTGAGCCCAGATATGGTAGCAGTGTTGTGCTGCGTGCTCTCTTAACAGGAGCTGAACAGCACATTTACAGGAACTATCAGTGTTGAGATGGCCACGTTCTCTGCTTGCTCTTGCTTTTTGTGGATGTCAGATGGATCTCAGTACCAGTTTGATTCTAATCTGTCACTGCTTCCCTGCTCCAGGCTCTCTGCTTCTCTTAACCAGAATGCTGACACCAAGTTGCACTGCTTAAAATCCAGCTTAGAGTTCTGCTTTAAATTCGGCATTTTCTTTTTCTTCTTTTTTTTTTTTTGAGCTACATAAAGGCAATACTAGGAGGACAGAACAAGGCATGGGAGACACAAGCACTCTAAAGTTGCTTTGAGTTCTCAGTACAAAGAAACATTAAAAAAATTTCCCACACAAATAACAAAGAACAATATTGTACTATGAGTTTCCATTACAGACATGTGTTCCTGTATGTGATCTGCAAGAGAGAGAGGAGCGTTGCTGCTGCCCTGGATAGGTACTTGCAGAGCACGTCTTCCATTTTAATAAATGAGGGTGGTGGTAGTTTTATCTAACAACTCTAGCTTTCTGGAGATTACCTAAAGGGGGGTGGTGTGATGTTAATATTTTAATGGAATTGCAACTATTGAAACAGTAGCACACACATTACCCAAAATATAGAAGTGCTTCTACAGCTGAGAAACAGTTAGCAATGAGCACTGTGTGGTTGTTACCTGAAACAGCAGGCTACTACATCAACATCTACGTGTAGCTGTTTGCAGGCTGGCTTACTCATTGAAAGAAAATCAAAGAAATCCTGGATACTGGGGTTTGGTTTTGTTCGTGGGAAGAGGGATTAAGATAGATTTCCCAGTCTGTTCCTAACAGCTTGTTATCTATTTGAATGCTCTTGTTAGCTGAACTTACAGTATGTTTTTAAAGATTACCAATATCCCATGTGTTTTAGTTTCTCTTGAAATGTGTAATAAATACAATCAGAGTCTCTTTGTTTAAAAAGAAATCTGTCTTTAAAGTTGTGCTGCCTCTTTCCATGCATTCATTGTGAAAGCTGCCAGAACTCTCAGACCATACGAACACAGAGACATAAAAACCTATTCATAAAAATGATCCATTAAGGGAAAGCCTTTCAGATCCTTTAATCTGTGAGAAATTGGTTAGTTAATACTGTCAGGCATGTGTGTATCTGTGTTTGACTTGGAAGTAGCAAACTATCTCCCAGTGCAGCTTCACCTTCCTGGAGGGAAGAAGGAAGTGGTGCGATGAGTAAATTAATTTGCCTCTCATGAGAGATTTTGGCTTCAAGAGCCCCCATGAAGGTAGCAATGATAAAGGCATCAGTTGTTACTAATACGAGCAGGGGATTAGATGGGGATTCAGTAGACTGATAATAGGGATTGTCAGTAGCCCCTCGGTGTGTGATTGTGGCTCAGGTTTACATGGCTGGAGTGTGGAGCTGTCTGGTGGCTCCCCTTGGCTGTGCTAAGACCAGCGTGGTAGCCAAGCTCTGGCAAGCGTCTGTTGGTTCCCGCACGAGAAAACCAAAAGGAAAGAAGGACTCGTGTGGTGACTCTTTTAATTTCCAAGCACTTTTCTCCAGGCTGTTTTGTAATTAACATCCCAGAGGGAGCTGAAGACCTCATTAAGTCACTTTTATTGAAGGGGAGGTTTTCAAAGGCCTGCCTCTAGATACCAGCCAGTAGGCAGCACCTCAGTGAACAGCACCTTGCTCTGCCACCCAAAGCCCAGGAGCTGGGCTGAGAGCTGAGTTTCCTCTGGTCATATTTGTTACGAAGTTCCTTTCCCTCAACAGGCCAAGCCTCAGCTCTGAAGAAACGTGGCTGGGAGTTGAGAATTCCTTGCTTCATTTTTGATCATGTTCAAGCAGCTCTGCCTCTCTGGCCACGCTCATCTCAAGAGCTGTGGCCATCACCATCCCCTTGAGCTGTCCCACGCTCACAATGCATCCTTGTGCTCCTCCAATGCAAGCAGCGCAATCCCTTGAGACGGGCTAATAAGTAGCTCGTGACTGGAGTTCCAGTTCACATAGTTCAGTTAAATCCCTGTTAATCTTCTTCAGACCTAATTTACTTTCGTTCTCATACACACACTTCTTTGCTTCGGAGAGATTCTGGTGAGGTTCTGTACTGAGAGGAACTGAGGAGCCCAAGGCCATCTTTGAAGAGGACTGATGTTTGCAGAGCAGCCCCCTTGTCGAGTCAATAAGCTAAGATTATTTCCCAGCCTGCCACAAAGAATGTGAAAATATTCCTTCAGTGCCTGGATTTCAGGGAGGGTCAAGGCTGGATCTGATGATGCTCCAGGAGAAAATAAGGAAGCTGTAGGAGGGGAGGACCTGCTCAGTGTCTCTGTTTCCCAGGGCACTGCTGAACTGTTCCCCTGTGTGCCTGTGTTAATTTTTGGACAGCTGTGAGCTGGGGGTGCTGGACTTCGCTCTTGGGAGCCTCTCTTACACATTGATACTTCTTTCAGGCAGAAGTTTTGTTGTTCACAGCCTGTGGCCTGCAGGGATTGAGATGACTGTATTGATTCAGTTGTTTGTTTATTAATCTCATGAGGCATCAGTGACTGCAACGAGAAAATGGGATGATGAATGGAGAGTGCTGGAGTAAAGAGCATGGCTGCTTGTTTGGTGATCAGGGTGATTGCCAGCTTTGGCACTGGGAAGGGATCTGAACCTCCTCCTCATCCTCGTCCACCCAGAAGGGATGATTTGGTTGGGGAGCATTCCCTTTCTCCCTGGCAAGAGACATGGGCTGTAATCAATGTTTGCATTTCTTCTTAAATTGGCAGTTACTGCAGGTCCAAGGTCCTGCTCTTCTCCTCTGGTAGTTTGTGGCTTTTGAGCGGTTGTTTGTGGGGGTGTTTTCTGGCTTTAGGTACCCGGGCCAGTGTGCAGTGGCTGGTCTAAATGTCTCTTCCTTGGGGCTGGCAATTGTAGGGCAATGAACTCAGCTTCCTGCCTCTCCCTTGAAATTCAGTTGATTTTCCTATTTCATGTTGATTCTTCTCAATTTGTGGCTTTTCTGTCACCGTAATTCACCCCCATGCCCCCTCTTGTTGCGTCCACCCTGTAGACTCATGTCCATTGTGATTCTTCTGTCCTTGCAGCCAAATTTTACCTGCCAGTGACAGACAGTGGGTATCACCTGCTGTTACAAGGACTGATACAAAGAAAGAACACATGGAGAAGCATCCAGGATGGAGAAAGGTATCCCCTCGTAATCGGCCCCGTCAGCATGTTTCTCTTCCCTGATGATTTTTTCAACCAGCAGATGTAACTGCTGGGGAAGGACAGCTCTCCGCCTTGGGAGTCCCAGGTATACCCAGGAACCTGAGCCAAGCACATCAGCCTACCCCTGAGCCATGAGGAGTTAAAATGCTTAAATATTACACTTCCAAGCTCTTGCGATAAGTGAGCGCTACAGTGCTGTGCGTGCTTCACACCACCCGTTCAGATCCTGCTCCTCGCCAGCACACGCAGATTTGTCTTGTGCAATCCCAAACCTCTCGCAGTGCTTGCTGCCCTCCTCCCAGCTTCCCTGGTTTCATTTAGTGCCTGGAGGCCCCGGCGAGGCTTTGATGCTCCTTGCACCCTGCTTTGCTGGAGGCGTGAGCAGCCACGCAGCGGGAAAACGCAGTCCCACCGAGGACCGCAGTGACACAGAGCGGGTGGTTGGAGCAAAGAGGCTGACAGGTTCCTCCGTGGCTCAAGTCCAGCCTTTTTGGCCGGCAGGTACAAGGTAAACCTGCTTTGGATCACATCTGCTTTGCTTTTTAAAAACATCTGTTGCCTGGCTGATGTCTCTTGTCGCACTTGAAGAGCTTGGCTCCCAAATGGGGGATGCTGTGGGTGGAGGGGGTTGAAGGTCTCCCACTTCCTCCTATCTTCAGTTCTAGGCAAGGAGCTGTGTCTCTAGTACCATGGTCTACTGGAAGTCCCATTTACATGCTAAATGCAGCAGCATTCCTTATTTGTGAAACCTGCAGTCTGGAATGTCCCCTTGTTTCTTGCCAGAAGACTGAGCCTCTCATGTGCCACCCCTACAAGTGTCAAGTTCAGCCAGTCCCAGTTCATGGACCATGGAAGGCATCAGCACTAGCCTGAGACGTCTCATAGGTGGTTCCTGCTGACTTCCCTTTGGCCACTGCTTCTGCAAAAGCCATCCCAAGCTTGCAAATTCACCTTGCCAAAAGCCAAAGTCCAGAGTACGACAGGCGCTGGTGAGCTGTCGCAGGGCAAAGCCGCTCCCTCCGCTCAGGGAACCGGGCTCCAGACGCTTCCTGCTGTTATTTGTGCCCCTGCTCTGGCAGCACGGGCAGGAGCCGTGATGGAGCCGTGCTGCCGGCGTGGGGCTTGTGAGGTCAGTTCTTGCACATCGGCATGTGTGGGGTGGGCCCACACTGTCATCGAACAGCTGGACCACAGCTGCTGGGGTCTGCGCTGGAGAGGGTCCTCATGGCGGTGGTCCCCACAGAGCGGCTACTTGCCATGCCGCGGCGGCTCCTTTGGGTGGCAGAAGCAGATGTCCACAAGTGTCAGGCCTCTGCGGTGAAGGGCATTGCAGGGGGAGCAGTTTTTGAGAGAAGGGGAGAAGCTGCAACCATTTCTGCTCCCTGCCTCCCCCCTCACTTAGCCCACTTTAAACTGAGCACGGGTCCAAACGTCATATGGTTTAAATTTTTCAGATTCAGACTTTGGCCTCCTCAGCCCGTCCCTCGCTCGAAGGACCAAGACTGGATGATTAAGGGGGAACACCCTTGTGGCTGCTCCGGCTCTGCTTGACGTGGGCTGCAGCCGCTTGTGGGCCGGTGAGCAGCCAGGTGCTGGCAGGGAGGCTGCCCCGGACTCCTCTGCCGCCGAGGGAACGCCACAGCCCCCAGGGCAGGGTCGCCTGGATGTGGCTACCAGAGCTTTGCGCTAGCCAGCCATCCCTCTGCTGCTCCAATAGCAAAGCAAGCCGGAATGAGGGCTATAAATCTCATATGGATGAGTTTCCGTGGGCTTTTCTGAACCGCTCTCTCCTATTGATACTAAGACGGGCCAAAAATGCTAACATTTTGCGTGCGCCTTTTCTGCTGAGCTGAGGCAAGAAGCAGAAAGTGTCGGATTTTTGCCCGAATGAGCTATTCCAAGATACCTAATTCAGATTCTATCGAAACATTGTTATTTTATCATTCAGAAACCTGACGGGAAGCGTTGTGCCTCTATTGAACATGCAGATAATTTCCCCCCCGCAGCTGCTGAACTCGGTGCCTCCTTATCAAACATTCGCACGTCACCGAGTCAGTGGTTTCCCCACAGTCCTTTCCCCCAAGGAATTTTGCAATGACACTTCCTGGCTGAGGCCGCCTCGATGCTGGGTTTAAGGGCCCTTTTTGCACAGCAGATTGTCACCACACTGAGGGACACGACGGCTCCTGAGCTGTCCTGAGCCCTCCTGGTGAGTTCTTCTCAGCCACCCCTTTTTATCCTACAACCTGCGGGACGCTGGCGTTTGCCGCTCGGCTCCTGCAGCCCTGGTGCTCAGTGTGGGAGAGTAACGGCCAGAATTAGAGTTTCTACCGTGAAATGTGGCCAAATGGCTCGTACTGCAGGAGTTATTCTGGTCAATCCCCCTTAGTAAATCAGCTCGTAACTGCGGCTTCCCTAACGGGGCTGGTGGTGCCGATGGTCTGCCCTCGCACACTCGCTGTCTGCAGGGCTGTAAAGCTCAATGATCGTAAAATCTCAGGGCAAGAGCCGTGGCTGCTTCTGCGTCTGTCCAGTGTCTCAAACACAACCATCACATTATTAATAGTAATAATTTCTGCAAATATATTTGGAATTTGCAGTGAACAAAACGCAGCTAGCCTCAGGAACAGAATCCATTAGACCAAACTTAGTCACGCTTGCCAAGGGGATGCTTAAAAATAAATCTGGCTGGAGATGAATAGATGTTTTGTTGTAAATCCACAGCTACGGTGGAGAGGTCAGGATGCAGATCAATTACTGGACCCAAAAAGCACCGTCTTACTGCAGGAGCCCGGCGGAGCAGTTTGATCTGCACACCTGGAGGGGAAGGGAGCCACGTACCTACTTACTCATGAGTGTGACAGTGCTCTGCCCGTAGTAACTCTCATCCTTTTTCCTGATGAAACATGCATAAAGGTCAGCAAGAAAGCACAGAAATACCTCAGCACGTCTTGATTTCTTGTTAGAATATCATTTCAAGACATGCTGTAATAACTGAGGCACCAGAATTATTCGGTGCTACTTTGTTTTTAATTTGAAAGTACCTGGTTTTCAGTTTCTGTAACCCTCTTCCTCTCCTCAGGTGGGTTTTATCGGTGCTATTTAAAAGCGAAGAGAAAGAATCATCTCAAGAAAGTAAGTTTCAGGGAAGAGACTGAAATCCCTAGTTGGGTACAAAACATATAATTGTGGATTAGGCTGGTTAAAGATAAATACTTGGAGTGGGGCAGGAGGGAAGGGAAGGCAGGCGGCTGGGGGTGTCTGCCAGGCTCAGAGCTTCACGGCTGAGTCAGGAACGCACTGAGGTGCGCTGGGTTGCTTAAACTTACATGTTCTTAAATCGCATTATCGCCAGTGCTGCATGTTTAATGTCAGAGTCCTGTGAGGGCACATTCCTGAATCCAAGCCCAAAAGATAAGAGGCTGGTTTTAGAGAGTATCTATTTGCCATTTTAAATTTGCACATTGGCATCTTCTTCGAAGAAGAGATTATGTCATGGACTTGGTCTGGCGTCTTAAAAGGCACAGTGCCTGTGCTGTTTGCCTTCCAGCAACAGGCCAGCACCGCCGGAGATGAAAACTGCGATTGTAGGACAGCCTGTAGAAAAGGAGCTGATTGCAAAAGAGGAAAACAAAATTCAAATATTTATAAGTCATAATTGCATCTTAGATTTGGGTCTGGATCCAGTCGAGGCTGAGTCATCCTAACCAGTTCACCCGGGGCTGGGGCCAGGTCCGCGCTCCCCCGGGGCGCTCTCCCCTCCGGCAGAGGCTCTGTGCCTGCTCCAGGACTGTGGGTGCTCCTGGGATCAGGAGGGAGAGGGGAGCATCCCTGTGCCCCTGTGCAGGGGCGGTGGGGAGAAGGCGTGGGGGACCCCAGGCATCG
Source organism: Burhinus bistriatus (assembly GCA_013397275.1). Lineage (NCBI taxonomy): Eukaryota > Metazoa > Chordata > Aves > Charadriiformes > Burhinidae > Burhinus > Burhinus bistriatus. The sequence continues at coordinate 44,372 of VYXH01011376.1, read as the reverse complement.
ACGTGCCCCCCTCTTTGCCCTGTGGTACATCCAAAGTATTGACGTATGAGCAAGCAGGGCTGTACCCCAAGGGCTCCCCATGCCAAACGGTTAATTCCTTAATCCTACGTCGGACATTGGGTTTAGGAATCCCTCCCTACACATTCCCACGCCAGCCGGATAGCGGAGGGGGCGGCTATGAATTAACACCCCCAAAAAGCCTCAGTACAAACCGGGCTGTGGTTTGATGCTCTGGCAAGGACCAAGCAGGGCTGCCATTCACCAACCCAGCTGCTCTCCAGCACCCGCCGCCCCACGGGTGTGCGGGGAGCCCGGCTGCCTTCTCCCAGCCCTGGGAGGGAGCCGAGAGGCAGGAGGGAAAGCCTCGGCCCTGCCTGGCTGGAGGGACCTTATCAGCCGGCGGCTCCTCCCAGGGAAGGGCCCCTCCGCGATGTGCTGGCCGGGGGTGATGGATCGGTGTGTGCGTGACTCCTTGTTCCTGGTGACTCATGGATTCGCTGGCCTTTGCCAGTGTCATGGGAAATATTTTTTTAATAACTCAAAAGAACAAGGCAAGGGGGGTAGGAAACAGAAAGAAAAACCTCCGCCACATAGTTCTCTGAAACTCGTTAACTTCCCAAATTGTTTCTGAAGCGTCAGGTCTCGCTCAGACTAATGGGGTTTTCAGAAATCCCTGCTGAGTGGCTCTAAGGGGGGGTCGGAAGGGTGCCCAGGGGATGACGGAGGCAGTGCTCGCTGTGGAAATAGAGCCCACGGGTCACCGGAGCCTGCCAGCAGCCGAGCGCGCCTCATAAACCAGCTAAATGGGGTTTTAAGGAGCAGACTGCTTCACCCCATTTCTTCCTGGAGGATAAAGTGACAGGGAACACCTTAGTGGATCACTAACGGGGGAGGTGGGAGGGCTGCCAGCACTGCAGAGCTGGTCGGGCAGCCCCAACGGGCTCGGTGCAGGCGTCAGGGCGCCCGGCCGAGCCCTGAGCCCGAGTGTGTGCCCTGGCACTGCTCTGCGCCGGGGAAGGCTGGGCATTTTCCACCTCCTCCCAGTGCTGGAAAGGGCAGGTGCTGAGGAGTGAGGGCAGGGACAGCTGGAACTGTCCCCGTGTGTCCACCTGCCCGCGCAGGACTCGGGGGGACCCACACCTCACCCAGTCCTGCATGGGGTGATGCTGCCAGCCGGGGACTGGGCACCCCAGGAACACCCACAGCTCCGTTTTGCATCGTTTCGGAGGCTGGCACTGGCTGCAGGAGTGACCTGGGGGTGTATTAACCCCCCCAGGTGTTTGTCACAGCACAGGTGAGTGAGGGACACAGCAAAGATGGGGCAGATGCCCCAGCGGGGCACGGCCACTACTGCCCACCAGCGCTGCCTCCAAAGGGCCTCGCAGCTACCCGGGCTTCCCCAGGGAGGCCCCCGACGCGGTTCATCGTTCCCTGCTTTTCCACTCAAGTTTTGCCTCCTTCCGACTTCAGAGATGGGGGGGGGGAGGAATGTGGATTGCAGCCCCCTGGGGTGGCCAGGTGTCCCTCCTGGGGATGGAGATGCACAGATTCAAGTGCAGAATCTGACAAAAGAGCCTTTCTCCCTGCCATTCGCCGCGCGTTAGAACTGGTTAATAACCCAAACCCCAAACCGGCCGGGTTTTAACCTCCTGGAAATCACTTCTCTGTTACCAGCTCTGCCTTCCAGGTAAACG
>VYXH01011376.1:27212-39973 GCA_013397275.1 Burhinus bistriatus | reverse complement strand
TTTTTTTTTTTTTTTTGGAGATGGGGTTGTTTATGGGGTTGCACAGCAGCAGCTAAGGGAAGTCCAATGTTCCCTGTCTGGATCGTTACTGGCCTTGCAGTGCTCCCTGTGTGATGGAGATGCCCTAATGATAGCTCTGCCCTTTAATGACTTTGTGCCAGAGTGATGGAAAATCATGGAGGTACCGGGGGGGAGGCAGAAAGGGCCGTCTGAGCCCCCAGCCGGGGAGCTGGGTGACAAGATGAGGAAAAGAGCTGTTGTTCGTGGTGACCGACGTGCACGAGGCTCTGCTGTGGAGGCAAGAGGCTCCTTTGCTGCCTTGGTGGCGCGGAGGGGACATCAGCAGTCCTGAGGTGGGAATGGCCTTTAGCAGTGTGGGCAGCTCCCGGGAAGGAGCGTTGTTCCACCGGGCTCACCCAGGCAAGGAGGGGATGGACTGTGGGGCTCCTGTGCCTCCGAAATCCTGTCTGCCTCTCATTGTCGCTGGTGCCAGGACCATCACAGAGATAAAACTCTTATCTAATGAGACCTGAAGGACTTGCCCCGTAATTTCTTCTTTTAATGACCAGCAAACATCTTGAAAGGTAGGAGCAAGCAAACAGTCTGCGCCTCCTCCCAGTGTGTGTAAGGCGGGGAAAATACCCCGAGCATCACTGGGACAAAGCACCGTGCTCCTGGCATCACTGGGGGAAATTTGAAAGCCTATCTGAAGCGCTATTGTTTCCTGTACTGTCTATTTTGCAGCTCGGTTTCCAACTTGTTCTTTTATCTCTTGGAACAATTTCCCATCTGAGCTCACTTCCGCAGCACTCCGCATCTCGCCCCAGAGCCCGCCTGGAGACGCGTCCAGCGTGCATCCCATCAGCTGCGGGAAACGGCCTCGGCAGACGGCAGCGTGACCCCGCAGTGCTCTGTGCGGGAGAGGTGCCTTTAATCCGATGCTTGGAGAGCAGCTCGGACCTCTGGGTGGAAATAACCGTCCTGGTACAGCCTTTCCTGGGATGGGAGCGCAGATTGTCGCTGTTTCCAGTCCAACCTCCTTCTCTTTTCGGCTGCCTGTGGCTGCGGGTGGTGCGGACTAACTCCCCCGGGGCTCGTGTCTTGCTGAAGTTTCCGCCCATCAGCAAAAAATGTGCAGTGTGTCGCGGGGCTATTTTAAAGCGGGCCTCGGAAAAAATAGTGATGCCTTTGGTCCTTCATCTTTTAAATGGGCAGCAAGCTGTGAGAGAGTCCACTATATTGTGTGCTTAGGAGGGAAAAAAGTAATATAATTAATTGGCTAAGCATGGCTAGCTCAGCGTGGGCTGCAGTCGGTGCTGGGGTGCACCCCGGCTCCCGACTTGGCCCCGTGTTGGCACAGGCGACCTCAGCGGGGACCGGTGGGTGCTGCTTTGCACATGCCTCTGCACATGCAGGCTTTGAAAATAAAGCCCTGAAACAGATTTCAGGAACAAATGTGGTTTGAACCCAGGCCAGGAACCAGGACCTGCAAATCTGCGTTTTGCACTGACTTCCCTTCGGGCTACGGATCTCCTGGCTGCCCTCGCTGCGGAGCGGGGAGGTGTTTGGCAGGGCTGGGGGCTGGCAGGGCTGCTGTAGGGCATCGGCCACTGGGCAAGGGGGGGTCCGGTTGTGGATTTTAATTCAGACCTTAAAGAAATCTGCCCAAGCCCCTTGGCTCCACGTGGTCTTGGCAGAGATGCAGTGGCCAAAATATCCATAGGCAGGTGTGCGGCATCGGTGGACTCGTCTGGAGGAATTTGGGGAACGGAACTGCCTGGGCATTTAAGACAAAAATATAAGAAATGGGGCATGTGCATAGCAAGCCTGCCCTCACCTCGCAGCTGGAGAACCAGTGGAGGTTTGGGCAAGGCGTGCAGCCTGGCACACCTGGGCGCCTGTGCTGGGAGGGCACCGGGACAGCTTTGGGGTCTGCAGCAAAGGGCGAGCGGGCTTTGCTGGGTCAGCGCCTCTGCCCACGTGTGACACGGGGACGCTTGTGACTCGGGCTGTGCTGAGCTTCCTTCCCTGCACTGCAAGTCTCAGAGACCGGCTCTGAGTTTCCCAGCCCCGTCCCACACTTGACCTGTTGCGGTCTCGCTCCCGTGACCATGAGGTTTCAGCTGGCCCTGAGCCTGCTCCGTTAGGGCTGGATGGACAGAGGAAAACCTGACTGTGTGCTGCAGCAGTAGCTTCCACCCAGCGTGGCTGCTCCCATTCTTACCGACCGTGTTTGGCAATCTTGGCCACCAAAAACCCAAGAACTGAGGGTAAAAGCTCACTGCTGCATTGCCTCCTCCACCATGGGTGAGGTTAACAAGTCCAGCCTGTCCCAAGCCACTTGGCCCCTTCCCATGCAGCATCCCACTTCCCACGCCATGCCCCGGTTTGGGGGCAGCGTGATGGGGTCAGGTCGGTGCTAAATCGATCCTAAAAATGTCTCACCATGGGGCACCCTTTAGCAGAAATGTGCGAGTGGAGGTGCAGCAATGTGTCTGGGCTTCGCTACTCCACCTTGCTTGCTCAACTGGAAAGGAGCGTCACGTGCCTCAGTTTCCCCCAGCAGTGCCTGGACAGGGAGGGTGTCCCCACCACTGTTGGAGGTTGGTGAGGCTTTACCCGGTGTGTGCCTCAGTCTCCCCCTCTCCTGCCCCTCCTTCGCCAGCCCCAGCTGTGCTGCCCTACGCCATGCACGCACCATGGGCAAAGCTCTTCTTTCCGCAGAGTGGCTATCATCTCATCTCCACGAAGCACCACCGCCTTCCTCACCTGCTCAGCCGCAGCCTCTCAGACGGCGTTTGTGAGGGTTTCCTCCTCAGACCGTGGCCTGGCTGGGCACTGGCTTCCCTGCCCAAACCCAGCCCTCGCAGCTTGATGGTTTCGCAGTGCTGCTGGGCTGCAGCCGGTGCCGGCGGCAGCAGGGTCGGGTGGTGCCATCGGGGAGTCTGGATGATCCCGGGGCGGAAGCACGTACTTCGTCACTTCTGCAAAAAAATCAACATGACAAGGCTGTTGGGAGTCGCTCCCTGCTCAGCCAGGCCCTTTTCTTCTCCTGCCCGTTGGACAAGCTTTGGCGGGGCCCCGCTGTGCCGGGGAAGGGATTGGGAAGCTTCCGCAGGACTTGGGGGGAGCTGCCGGTGAGCACCCTGCTGCACCGGGCAGGGAGGGCGTCGCGGGACCTGGGAGGAGGAAAGGTGCGTGTGTGGCTGCAATAGTCACTACGACCGGGATGAGTTTCATGCTCAGATATAACGGGACAGTGGAGTTTGGAAAGGTCCGGGTGCCAGGACTGGTGTGGGCGGCTGGGGCCAGGCAAGGAGAGCAGCGCATGGCGGCAGCTGCTCCCTCCGGCTGCCTGCACACGTGCACACCCGTGTGTGGATGTGCATGCACGTGTGTATCCGTAGACTAATCTGAGCCCTTCTTGGTGCTTTGGAGATGGGGATAGCTCTCGTGCCGTGGTCTGGGTGGGTTGTGCTGAAGCTGATGTGAGCCACAGGCAACGGAAAGCAGAGGAGATGCCCTTCATCCCTTCGTCCCGTTCCCCCAGGCTCTGGGAGCTCCAGCTTGGGGTGGTTATTTTAGGTAGGAAGAGCCACACGAGCAAGGGCCAGAGAGATGCCACCGGAGGATGCAAGGTCCACAAGCAGCTCGTCCCACGTTGCTGGCTGGTGTCGATGACTCGGGACAGGTCCCGGCCACCTCTCCCATAGCCCGTCTCTGCTCCCCACCACGGAGCCCAGCTCTCCCCTCCAGGAGCGGCAGGGATAAAAGACACCAGCTCAGCATTTTTCTTTGTTTTTCGTCTGCTTGGGCTGTTTGTAGCGAGCACCGTCTGGGGCTGCACCTCCCAGCCAGCTCCTCTCCCGGAGGCTCCATCAGAACTGCTGAGCATCCTGCTCGCCCCAGGAACGGCTAGGGAATCCAATGCAGCTTTTTGGGTATGGAAATGCTGTCTAGGGCTGGCTGATCTCCTCCGTTTGCCCCTCAAGACCTTCCCTGGCTGCTTCCTCTGACGCATCCTGAGCGAGTTGCTTTGTTTTGGTGGTGCAGATGGGAGTGGCTGTGGGGACCAGCATCTCTCAGGGCTTCGCCACCAGCAAAGTCCAGGCTCCTCGAGCATGCCTTGGCAGGGGTCTGACAGTGCTGAGACCAAAGCCTGGGCAGTGCCCACTGCTGCAGGAGCTGGTCCCGGTCCCATCCATGCCCGTGGAGGTGAAAGCAGGAGTCAAGCGTGTATTGCTAGAGGCTGATCCTGATCATCCAGCCTTGACCCGCAGCCACCCACTGCCCCTGTAGCATGTATGCATTACTGCTGGTGGCCCCACAGTTTGCCAGAGCGTGTGGCTTGTGTCGGGCAGATGCCCCAGAGTCCCAAAGTAACCCAGGAAAATAAGCCAATAATCAGCATAAATTTACTGCGTGGGATCCTGCTTATTTGTTTGAAACTGTTCAGGATTCTGCAAAATGGGAAGTCTTGGAAATTGGTGGTGGAAGACCCTTGGCTTGTGCTTGGCTTCTCCTTCATACTGTCCCATTGCAGTGAACGCCGGCGTGTGTCCTACCAAGTCCCCGTGGCTCCCGGCCGGGAGCGGGATGATGCCCAGCCCCACGGGGTTTGTGTGGCGGCTGCAAATACCCTCCCTGCATTTTCCCTTTTTTACCAGCGAGTGTTTCAGTTCCTGTTCCATGTCAGGAGGGTTGCTGGGAGGTTTTCTGCCATGGGGGACCCGCAGGACCCCTTTGCAGGGCCAGTGGGGCTGTAGCTCCGGCCCTGGAGGGCTGGTGGAGCCCTGGGGAGCTCCTCTCCTCGCTGGACTGGATGGGCTGGTTTCTCTGACAGTGGAAATGTTTTAGCAGTGACGCCAGCGTGGCCAGGGATGGTTGTGACTTGCTCAGATCTGGAGCTTTTCTGCCTCCTGCATGTTCCTTGCCCCCTTCCTCCCCCCCTGCCCTGGAGATTTGCCGCCTGCCTGCGCTGCCGTCCTCGCCCGAGGGTGAAATTGCTGCGGTGCTGTCGGGTGCGGCAGCCCTTGAGCCGGGGCACGCGCAGGTGGCGGCACCGTTTTGGCCAGATCTGAGCCACCCATGAGTCATGTCAACCTCTCGCTGCCGCCTGCCCCCATCCCCAGGAGCTGGGCAGGGGGCGGGCTGGGTGCTGCGCCACAGCCATTCCTGGGGAGCACCCGGGGCGGATGTCCCCTGCCAGAAAGAAAGCAGAAGCAAACTCCATTTCCTGGAGCCCAAGGCTGGGAGAGGCGCTGCAGAAATGGGGAACAGAAATCCTCCCTCCTCCTTGAGAGGGCAGCTCGTGTCACCGCGTCTCCATCACCCCCTCCAGCGGGGCCAGTGTCCTGGTGTTTTGCCTGGAAGAGGATGAGAACAGCATTGATGTGATGGGGCCATGGGAAACTGGAGAACTAGGTGGCAGGCAGTGGGAGCTCATGGATGCCAGCATGCCCGGGGGCTGGTAATAAAAAGGCACATTTTGAGGGGCACTGAGCCCTCAGTGCTGAGCTAGATGGCTGGTTTGGGGAAGCATCGCTCCGTGGCTCCAGGCAGTCCTGGTGGCCAGGAGCTCCGGCTCCTAGTGCCAGCCCAGCTTGATGTTGGTGCTTCCCTGCGCAACATTGGTGCTTCCCGGCCCCGCGGGCGCTCCTGCCCTTGGAAGCATTTCCTTTCTGTTTCCTTCTCCTGCACTTGGCAGGAGGCGAGCAGTGCCCTCATCACCTGTCTGAGAGAAGCCCGCTTCGGGTTAATGCAGGCCAAGGGCTTTGTGTGCCTTTGGAATGTGTTTGCTGGAGCTGGTTGGGCAATTCCTGGCTTTGGCTGGTGTCCTGGTGAGAACGCTGGAAGTGCAGGCTGAGTCAGGCTGAGAGGCACCGGCTGGCATCCGTGCTCCGAAGCGGAGCAGCCCCAGCAAGGTCGGGCTGCGTGGCACCCAGCCAGCTTTGAGCATCTCCTGCTGGAGATCCCACCACCTCTCCAGCCCCTGTTCCTGTGCTGGACCACCCTTGTGGTGAGAAAGCTCATTTTTCCATCTCTAATTGCCAGGATGCCCATGCAGTGCAGAAAGGGATGGGGGATGCCTGCTGGCCGGGAAGCAAGGTGCTCCACTCTCCCCCATGGCTCTCCATTCCTCTGTGTGCGAGCAGTGGGCTCGGGCTGGGTTTGCAGGACCTGCGTGTTTGTTCTCCACCTGTCCCAAAGCTCTCCCGAAGCGTTCATGCATGGATACCAGGGGACGGCAGGGGCTCCAGGAGCCTTCAATCAACTCTCGTTTCCTCCCTGACCCCAACCACTTCCTAGCACCACCCTGAACCTGGGGGGGTCTCCTTTGGACCAGGGCACGGTGCTGGCGGAGCTGTGGGAGCCCGGATTTTTGGAGTGGCTTTGTTGCTGCACGGGGTTGGAAAGGGGCGATGGGGCACCGCTGGCTGCCCACGCTCCCTTGTTGCAGCAGCAGCTCCCCATTGCGAGGGGCTGCAGCTCCCAGCACCCACCACACAGCACGCCTCTGTGTGCCAGGAGGTCCCGCAAGCTTTGCTTGGTGGCATGCCGGTCAGGAAAGGTGGCTGCTGGCTCCCTCCGGAGCGCTCCATGCCTCTCACTGATGTGCATTAAAAACCTGCTGCCTCGGAGGGAGCTTTGAGTGTGCGGAGCTTTGCCAGCTCCCAGGGACCTGGTGCGTGGGGCTACGGGCCAGCATCGCAGTGGGTCAGCCCAGGGGGATCTGAAGATGTGGCCCCATCAGTACCCGGGTCCGCTGCAGTTCGGTGATGTGGATGTGGCACGGCGTGGCAATGGCCACCTTCCCTTCTCCCATCCCTTGGGGGAGAAAAAGGCTTAAAACCAAGCGCTCGGTGGCTTGGCACCAGCAAGCACAACTTGCCACGCATCCCGCTCGCTCCAGGCAGCGGGTTGCATTATTTTAGGGAGATCAGGCTTGCAACTCTTTCTTGCCAGACTTAAGGAAGAAGGTGCTGGTGGGGCGTTGGGCTTTCCCGGGGCTGCGGGGGTGGTGGGGGGCACTGCCTGCAGCTGTGTGCCGCCACTGGTGTTGGCAGAGCCGTTGCCCATCGCCCTGGCAAGCCCAAAACCGCCTGTCGAGGGGCTGGCCCCGTGATGGTGGGGAGAGCTCGAGCTCCCTGCGTGGCTCTGTGTGTGTGCATTTGGTGTTTCCCAGTTTCTTGGCCAGATAAACATCCAGAACCTGCTTTTGTGCTTCTCAGGGGTTTGTTTTGGTCTTTTAAACTCCCAGTTTTGACATGTCTTTTCAGAAGCATTTTGCATTGCTCCTGACCGTGACCCTCCCCCATGCTTGGGGGGGATGAATTTGGATGGTTGATTTAATTATCCTTTCCCCTTTCGTGACCCACTGGCCCCTGCTAGCTTGGGCTGTGGAGCTTTAATTAAGATGCTTTTAAATTTAACGGGAGTTGACAGGGTCGGATGGGAGGGACTGGGACTTACATATGTGGGGAGCGTGCAGCTGGGCCCCCACGCAGCAGCCGTGCTGCCCTCCCCTCTCCTCCGGAGCAATGCCTTGCATCTGGGAGAGTTTTCCATCAGCCAGGAGGAGCCGGGGAGGGCTGGGGTGCCTTAACTCAGGTGCCTTCGACGTGCAGTCGCTGGCCCAAGCTGGAGTGGGCATCGGGGGCACCTGCCTGTGGCTTCACTGGTCCCTGAACTGGAGCTGAGAGATGAAGTGAGCATCTCCTCATCTCTCCTTGTTTTAGGAATCAGTGCAGGTGAGAAGCAAGTGTCCTTGCAGAGGAGAAGGGCCGGAGGCGTGACCCAGGTGTGCCTTTGTGGCATCAGCCAAGCAGGGAGAGGATCTGCAGCATCAAATCCGGGTTTGTGGGGCTGGGGGACCAGCTCCCCCTTTTTCACCAGCACCTGGGACTCATTGCAGCAGGGCTGGTCCCAGCCTGGCGGAGATGTGCCTCTGTGTTCCCTCCTTGTACCGAGCAAAGCCCTATGGCACTGGGCAGGGGACGGGAATTGCTTTTTCCATGGGGGGACATGGAGACCCGGTGTATTCAGGTGGCAGGAGGGGATGCTGGGCTGAGCCGGGGCAGCGAGGCTTTCCCCAAAGCACCGGGGGCTGTACTGCTGTTCGCTGGCCCCCAGCCATGGGAAAAGGCAAAACTTCAGTAGCATCCCATGGAACCGAGGGGGAAACTGCTGTGCGTGTGTGTCTGGGGCTGCGTTTCCTACCAAAATCCAGGGAGGGAGCAGGGGGGGCAATACAGGGAGGGGGATGGGGTGCTAGGGTGCTGGCTGTTCGGGTAGCAACCTCACAGTGGTTACGGCAGCGCCGACCGAGCACCAGTTCATCAGCCCCGGCACAGCGGTCACTGTCTCCCCGTGGCGCTGACCCCACTGTCTGCGCTGCCATGATGGGGGGGACAGCACTGCCACCTCCTTGTGCTGCCTGCGCAGGGGGACGCGGGGGACGGCGAGGTGCCCTTTGGCTCTTGGCTGCCTGCCTGCCTCCAACCTGGGATCTCTGTTTTTAATGGCACACTTCCTAGGTGGCTTCTGTTTGTCCTGCATGGATCTGCCCCGGCTGGACCCCTGGGAGGGGGTTGGTTGTGTGCAAAGGGGGATGGAGCGGGCCGGGGTGGGTTTGGGATCGCCGCTCTCTGCTCCGTCCCACCCCCGGTGCTTGCTGGGCACTGCGAGGCTGCTTTGTCTCGCCCAGCGTCCCGCGCGCTTCATTTTTCAGTCTGGCGTGAGACAGGTGCTGTTATTAATCTCAGCGGGGCTCTGCGAGCCGGGAACGTGGCTCGGCTCACTCCGGCAGCGCGTGGGTGCTGGTGCCCCCAGCCCCTCGCCCACCTCTCCCCTGGCACCCAGCCCATCTGCTGGAGGTGCCGCTCGGCACCCACCCGGCTCCTCAGCAGCCCCAAGGACGGAGCCTGTTTTGCCGGAGATGTCTCCCTCCCCAAGGCTCGGTGTCTGGTGCTGGGCCCCAGCCTGTCGCGGCGTTTCCCAAGGTTTCTGCTTCTGCCTCGCAGAGGCCGTGCTGCTGTGTTTTGTCTGCTCCCAATCAGTGTCTTTTGTTAGTGTCTTTGAAAAGAAGATAAGATCGCTTCCCCCTCCGCTGCCAGCCCCGCTATCAGCCTGGCGCTACCATGGCCATTCCATCCTTGAGCGATCTGGGTGCAGCGGAAAACAACCGGAGCGGGATTTGCCAGAGAGCAGCAGTTCCCCTCGCTGTTGTCTTCCCGAGAGCATCTCTGCCGTGGGGAGGTAGGGCAGAGATTCGAGCCTTTTCCTGCATCCCAACTTGCCAGTTAATTTTTTGAGGGGGGAAGAATCCCTGGGGATGCGGGCGTCGGAGGAGCAGGGATGCTGGGCAGGTCAGGCGGCATTTCCAGCGCCGGCGGGGGAGGACAGGGACGCCGCTGTCTCGCGTGCCGTGATCTGATCTGAGCTGAGTTGTGCAGCTGAGTGTGCTTCATTTTTAATTGCTTTTGGAGAGGGGAGGGCGGGGGTGGCCTCTTGCTGAGGCTCTCTTCTTGCTGCAACCTCTGCCCCGGGCAGGGTGTGCGGATGGGCTCAGCCCTGGCACCTTCCCCTCCGCCTGTGGCTCAGCCCAGCCACGGCTTGGGGGGGTCTGGGGGGCCAGGAAGACCCAGCAGTACATGGGGATGGCAGTGCCGGAGGGTGCCCGAGCCCAGCCACAGCCGTGCCGGCGATGTGCCAGCTGGGATCGCAGCCCTGCTACGGAGCCGACAGCAGGGCTGTGCCAGCCTGCTGCCGGAGCAGCCACTTTCAGCCACCAAATACCCAAACCTGGGAGCGTGAGGGATGCAAAGTGCATCCATCCGCCTGGCAGCTGCGGGGGGACCTGTCCCTTCCACTTCGGCGGACCTTGCACCTCGCTGCCCTGGCACGTGGCTGACACCAGGCTGAGGCGTATTGGGGTTTCCCCAGTGGCTTTTTTGGTCCTGTTTTGTCTAAATATGGCCATGGCCTTAGCAGAGTGTGCCCGAGAGCCCAAGTGGCACAGCATGCACGGGCGGCGGGGACACGGGGACCACGTGCGTACGCAGCGCAGCCTTATTTGTATGTGCTGCAGCCTGGAGTTGAGACTGCAGCTTCCCCCACCTTCCATCCTGCTGTGCAATTATTGCCAGCGAATATTAGTCAAGTACAAATTACAAACCATTCAAAGTCTTAAAGAGCTGCCAATCAGCTGCTGCTTATTATCCTAATCAAATGCACTAAAAATAGTGACAAAACTTATTAGCAGGGGGAAGGGGGAGGCCATCAAAATAAACCTGCGGTGTGGCACATCCTCTGCGTGGCAGCCACCGCCCCAGGCGCCCACCCGGTGAGGGGCATGCAGGGCAGCTGCCCGGCATCACACCGACCCCGCTGAGGTGTCCTCGGTGGCTTCCACCGTCACGCCGTGGTGTTTGCACCGTAGCAAGCCCAGCGTGCGTGCCGTGATCCGGGTAATGCACAGGCTGAGTGGGTTGGGGGCAGCTGGGGCAGGGGAGGCTGCGATGGCAGCCAGTGGTGCCGGGGGAGCAGCAGCTCTTTCTCCTTTGCTGCTGTCTCTGTGCAAGCTCTCCCCTTGCTGCGCCTTGGTGACCGAGGGCATAAAGGCAGGAGGCTGCGGCTGGTCTCGCTTCCAGGCTTGGTCCCAGCAGGGTTAGATGGCAGGGCAGCAAAAACCTGCCCACCCTGTCCCCATCCGTCTGGGATGTTCCCCCTGGATGAGATGTGAAACCTATGCTCCAGCTGGGACAGGAGCCTGTTGGGATGCTGCTCAGGGCCATGAAGCTGGGAGTGCCATGGGGGCTGAATCCCCTCCGTGCCAGGCAAGCAGGAGCCCCTCAGGTGAGCAGGACTGGCTGGACAGAGATTTTGCTTTTGCTAGGAGAGAGGGGAGAACGGGCAGTTCCTGCAGGATCTGGGGGCTGGAAGGGGGTGGCAGAGCCAGGCGAGTGACCCTGCCCTGCTCTGCTTTCAACTCAAAGCTCTGCCCTGAGCCGCTGCTGCCGAGAAGTGTCCCCCCCATCACGCACGATTGCAGCAGGAAACTGTCCCTTTTGAAGGATTTGGCTAAAATCTGCTTTTCTGGCTGCGTCAAGGCTTGGGCAGCATGAGGTGCTCCCAGACGCTGTGCATGGTTCATGCTGTGGCACATCTGCGCTGTTGGGGATGGAGTAGGCAACTCATGTCCCTGGGCACAAGGTCCCTGGTTGGTGGCTGACCTTCCCTGCCACCAGTCCTGGCTGTCCGGAGACAGAGCGGTGTGGCTGGGAATGCTGGTGTGTCTGGAGGAACCGGCTCAGCTTCTCCCCTGAAAAATCCGTCAGCGGGCTGGGGGTGCCTGCGCTCCCCTCTCACCCCAGGACATCGCTCAGGGCGGCTCCAGCCGCTTCCTCTCCTGTCGCTGGGTGGGTTTGATGAAGTGGAGCAGAGAATTGTCCCCTCTTCACACATGAGAGATCAGAGCAAGCGGGTGTGAGCTGCCAGCCCCGCGCTGGAGGGATGGAGAGGAAGAGGAGGAGGAGGAGGAAGGCAGCAGCAGCAGCCCTGGGCACTAGACTGTGGAGCGGGGGGAGAGTGTGGCGGGGTGCGAGGACGGCGGCGGGGGCCGCGGATGCTGACGTCCCCTCTGTCTCACAGGCTGGAGCAGGGGCTGGGGTGAATTCGGGNTGCAGCAGGAGCTGAGCTGACTTCGGTGGCGGCTGTAGCCGGAAAGCGCTGGTAAGGCATCTCCGATGGCCCAGGGAGGGGGGACCAGGCTGCTTCGCTGAATGAACCCACCTGGGAGAAGGGAAAACCTCCCAGCCCTCTGGAGGAGGGGCTCAGATCTGGGATACCGGGTGCTGTGCAACAGCTGGATTTGGCCCTTGAGCATCCGTGGGTGGGTAGGGTGCCGGGTGCAAGAGCAAAAGGCAGAGCCCTCGCTTCCTCCTTCCCACCCCCTGGTGCTCCCCGTGGCATGGCCGGCTCGTGGGGGCAGAGCTGAGGTCTCACAACTCGGCACCGTAGTGGTTTGGATTATGCTGCTGGNTGCTGGTGTGTCTGGAGGAACCGGCTCAGCTTCTCCCCTGAAAAATCCGTCAGCGGGCTGGGGGTGCCTGCGCTCCCCTCTCACCCCAGGACATCGCTCAGGGCGGCTCCAGCCGCTTCCTCTCCTGTCGCTGGGTGGGTTTGATGAAGTGGAGCAGAGAATTGTCCCCTCTTCACACATGAGAGATCAGAGCAAGCGGGTGTGAGCTGCCAGCCCCGCGCTGGAGGGATGGAGAGGAAGAGGAGGAGGAGGAGGAAGGCAGCAGCAGCAGCCCTGGGCACTAGACTGTGGAGCGGGGGGAGAGTGTGGCGGGGTGCGAGGACGGCGGCGGGTGCCGCGGATGCTGACGTCCCCTCTGTCTCACAGGCTGCAGCAGGAGCTGAGCTGACTTCGGTGGCGGCTGTAGCCGGAAAGCGCTGGTAAGGCATCTCCGATGGCCCAGGGAGGGGGGACCAGGCTGCTTCGCTGAATGAACCCACCTGGGAGAAGGGAAAACCTCCCAGCCCTCTGGAGGAGGGGCTCAGATCTGGGATACCGGGTGCTGTGCAACAGCTGGATTTGGCCCTTGAGCATCCGTGGGGGGGTAGGGTGCCGGGTGCAAGAGCAAAAGGCAGAGCCCTCGCTTCCTCCTTCCCACCCCCTGGTGCTCCCCGTGGCATGGCCGGCTCGTGGGGGCAGAGCTGAGGTCTCACAACTCGGCACCGTAGTGGTTTGGATT
>VYXH01011376.1:0-27150 GCA_013397275.1 Burhinus bistriatus | reverse complement strand
AGAAAGCAGTGGAGTTCCTGCAGGCTGCGACGTGCCCAGGGTGCTAATCCCCACCGCAGGAAAGCTGCCTCCATACGCTGCCTCGCATCAGTGGGAGGCGAGCACCGGGAATGCTGGCCATGCTCCAGCCCGCCACCGCCGTGCAAACCTTGGGAAGGGAAGCCCTGCCAAAAGCCAAGGCACTGGCCGGGATGGGGAGCGATGCTGAGCCCCCCCCCCCCCCCCCCCCGNCCCCCCCCCCCCCCATCCCAGTGCTGTCAGCGGAGAAAAGCACAGGATGAGGGAAATACGCTGCCGGGCATCAGCCAGGCTGCCCTGGCTGGACGTTGGTGGCTCTGAGCATGCCTGCAGCCTGTTACATGTAGAAATACCGTACGTTAGACATAAATACACCATAGCTGCTGGCAGCAGGTATTTTTTTGCGATTTGGCCGCTGTGATGTTGTCCCACAGTTCCCAGCGATGCTGCTGGGGTGTGTTGGGAGCCGGGCGGTGGGTTCACCCACTTCCTTCTCTGCCCATCGGCTCTGGGGAGGGGTTTCATCGCCGGCTCTGCTGGTCTGTGGTGTGTGGCCCCTCTTCTCCCCACCCCAGGACCTGAGTGCACAGCACATTCCTGCCATCATTAATAATTCCTCTGCTGGGCTCTTGCACAACCCCCTGCGTCCTCCTGGAGGAATTTGCACCCTTTCCTCACCGGCTGCCAAGGCAGCGATGTGGGGGCTGCAGGGGATTTTTTGGGCCCCTCTCTCCTCCCTGGGGACAGGTGGGGAACGTCCCCCCCGAGGTGGCCACAGGGCTAAAGCCACACGGTCGCATCGGCTGAGTTACCTGGGACTCTGGGGATGGTGCAAGGCTGCCGGTACCTCTGGGCATGTTTTGGGGTTGCCAGCTTATGTTTTGCACTAGCCCAACTGAAACAAGCGTGTGCAGGTGTTTAGGTGCAAAGCTGTTTGCAGCAGGAGAACTCGGACCAGGGCTCGCTGCTCTACAGCCCCTTCCCCAGAGGTTTGCGGGCTCATGCCTCCTCCTCCTCTCCCATTTTCGGCTCCTGCAGCCCCATCAGAGCAGCATGTCCTGGTAAGCAGCACGGACCCAGCAAAACCCTTGCCAAGGAGGGTTGGCACCCAGGTGCGAGCTGGGAGCTTGTGGTGTGTGTTGGAGAGCTCTCCCTCCGAAACCACCGCGCAAGGAGGGGTGAAGTCGTGGTCCATGGGATGACACTCCTGGAGGATAGATGTCCTGTGGCTGCAGGCTAACGGGGTGTGAAGGCAAGGACCACCCCTGCTCTGGGGACATGGGGGAAGTGCCGGGGGGACCCAACCTCCTCTTTCTGTGCTCTGCTCCTGCCTAATCTCTAGGTACATTGACTATTTTATGCTTTGATTTTTCTCAGCACGCTGATAAATCGGTTGCTGACCCTTGGTTGGCCAGGCTGGCAGCCCCACAGGGTGCGCTCGGGGGACACTTCTGTCCCCAAAGTGCTGCTAAATCCGCCACCCCAGCCGGGGTGTTTTCCTGCCTGGGGAAGTGCTGCTTCCAGGGGAAACTCTGAGCGGTGGCGCCCCTTGCTCACGGTCGCATGGGCAGTCACAAGCCGTGTGGTCACAGCCCTGCCGTGCCCCCGCTTTCCTCCCCACGCTGCCGCTGCCATCCCAGGAGCGCCAGCGGGTGCTGGAGCCCCGGGCGGAGGTGAGCAAAGGGCTGGCCGAGGGTCGGGAAGGTTCGCTTTCCTTAGCGGTGGGGGCTTTTTCTCATCATTTCTAAGGTCCCGCTTTCCCCCGCAGTTCTGCTTTCATAGCTTCAGGACACTGGTGGGTATCTTGCTATCTTCTGCACCGGGGTTTTAAAAGTACATTTATTTATGGGACAGACTCCCTCCCCTTCGCCGCGGGCTCTGCCTCCAGATTGCTGTCAGTGACGATTTGTAAGTGCAAAGCTGATACTTGACCTTCCTTTGCTCCGAGGCCCCCAAAGCCCGGCACAGATACGCGTGGGCCAAGTCCCATGGCAGATAGAGGCATCGGTCCGTCCTCACAGGCTGCACATGTAGGAGGAAGGACAACTCCGCTCCCTGCCGGAGTGGCTGCCATAGCTGTACCCAGCCTGAAAAATCAGTTTATTCCAGTTCCCAAACCCTGGCAGGGTCCGATCCCACCAGCATGGTTGCAGCTGAAGCAAACCTGCATGGAAGGGATGCTGCCGGTTATCTGTGCAATTTGGGAGCAGGAAAACAGTAGGTGGAAGCTGGGTCTTTTGGAAAATAATCCCCGATCGTCAGACAAAGCCCTCACCATGGGGAGGGGAGCTGGGAAGGGAGCGGAGCTTGTGCCAGGCACCCCTGAACTTCCCCGTGGCAGGAGCCCGTGGGCTCTGCCCCACCGACACCAGGGCTGTGCAGGCTGCTGGAGCTGCCCCGTGGCTCTGGCCCCGCTCGTGGGGGCTCGGCCCGAGTTTCTCTTGAAAGCTGGGTTAGAAAAAACATCTGTTGGGTGAGGCTGAGCCCTCGGCAAAGCCTTGCAGGTGGCTGCATCCAGGTCCGCACCCCACGGGCAGCGGCTGTCTCCTCTTCTCCTTCCTTCTTTGTTTTTTCTTATCGGAGATATTCTCCTCTGTGGTTGTCGCCACCTCCCTTTTCCCTCCTGCCATGCGTGATCTAGCATATTTCCTTCCATAGCTTCAGGACACTGGTGGGTATCCTGCCATCTTTGGAGACTGCAAATAATTCCCTTCCTTCATTTATATCATTACCTTGAAGGTATTTATAGAGCATGATCTTGAGTGGAAAGGAAGGCATGACTATATATAAAGCTGAGATCCCTTGGTCCTTAGCTAACTGCCTGAAATTGCTCCTGATTTAAACTTTTATCCTGTTTGCTGCACGTTTTGGACTTCACAGGAACATCCTGCGCATTTAAATCCCCATCCTGAGCAAGCAGAGTGATGCAGCTATGGGTTCTCCAAACTTCTGCCGTCAAAGTAATCCAAACTTGTGAATATTTGTCTGGGTGTTGTCTTCTCCTGTCCATGCCCTGGTAGAAGCCCTCGTGTAGGGGGAAATGTGGCTGTATAGGATGCTGAGCTACACCCCGTGGCGGGTGCCTGGCCCCGGAGCAGCCACACTCCCGAGCACCGGTCCAGGCTCTGCGCTCAGCATCCTCACGCCGCACTCCCACGGCTGAGCGTGCTTCCCTCCGCTTCCAAAGCGTGCCCTGGCAGCTCCGCTCCCGGCATCTCGCTGGCTGCTGCGGCCACGCAGGAGGTAGCTCGGCGTTAATGAGTGGCGATGGTGTCCCAGGGCAAGGGCAGGATGGCCAGACTTCCCGGCAGCTGATGCTTGAACAGGCTCCAGAAGTTGTTTCATTTCCTAGTGGGCAGGCGTCTGTCGCGCAAGCCCTGGAAGGCAGCTTAATAATAATAATAATAATGATAATAATAATAAAAGAAGCCCTATGCATGTGTGTCTGTCTCCCACAGCCCGGGACCATGGGGAGCAGCAAGAGCAAGCCCAAAGACCCCAGCCAGCGCCGGCGCAGCCTGGAGCCCACCGACAACACCCACCATGGGGGCTACCCGGCCTCACAGACACCCAGCAAGGCGGCCGCTCCCGATGCCCATCGCACCCCCAGCCGCTCTTTTGGAACCATGGCTGCTGAGTCCAAGCTCTTTGGAGGCTTCAACACCTCCGACACAGTCACCTCGCCGCAGCGTGCCGGGGCACTGGCTGGTCAGTGTGGGCTGGGGCTCAGCGGGGCGGGGGATTTATTGGTTGGGTCTTGGTGGGTTTGGTTCCAGCTTCTTGTGATGATGGGGTCTCCTGCTTTGAGGGACTCAGTGTTTCAGCTGGAGGAGGAGCAGATCTGTGTCTTGTCAGGCAGTGGGAGGATGGTGGGAGAGGAGAGTCCCTGGCGAGGGGCACCCAGCACCATGCTGTGGCAGCTCTGGCAGCTGTGCCCATCCTGAGTGGTCTCTGTTGCAGGTGGAGTCACCACTTTCGTGGCCCTCTACGACTATGAGTCTCGGACCGAAACAGACTTGTCCTTCAAGAAAGGAGAGCGCCTGCAAATCGTCAACAACACGTGAGTGTCCCTATCCCTGCAGTGACGCCCACATGGGTGAGGTGCCACCTTTGTCCCTCCTGCGGAGCCCCCGAGCCCAGCCCCAGCAGGGCCAGCTCTCCCTGGGGAT
Organism: Burhinus bistriatus; assembly: GCA_013397275.1. Taxonomy (NCBI): domain Eukaryota; kingdom Metazoa; phylum Chordata; class Aves; order Charadriiformes; family Burhinidae; genus Burhinus; species Burhinus bistriatus. Next base: position 22,963 of record VYXH01011376.1, on the reverse strand, counting down.
GGTGCTCAAAGAGGGATGCGCCGAAACTCACACGGACACAGTCACTTGTCTGAGGACATCAGTGCTGGAGGCAATCATTTGCCTGCTTCTGCGTCCTCCCAGCCCTGTTGCTGGTCACTGTTGCCTTGCAGCCTTGTCACCAAGCCACCTCCTCTGCTTGCTGGCCAGTCCATGCCCTCCAACGCGGGGCCGCGTCCCCACCGGTCCCCTCTCCCCATCAGTGCTCAGCTCCCTCTCGTTTGCCTGGACACATCTCCTCGACTTCACGGGTGCTTTCCCTTGTGCTTGCACGGTGTCTGTGATCTCAGCTTCCCTCTTGACTCTTTTTTCTCTCCTCTGTGCCATGCTGTCGTTTAGGAGAAAAGTGGACGTCAGGTTTGTATGGCAGATTATTACTATTATTATTGTTAACGATCTTAAATGATAAAAGCCCATCAGCTGCCCACGTTAGGGTGAGGTTGGGTGGAGCGGGGCTGGGAGGAGATGGTTACTCGATGGTTTTGTGGTTGGTTAGGTTTGTCCGGGACAGAGCAGGGAGCCCCTTCCTGTGCCGGGGAACTGCTCCATCCAGAGCTGTGTCTGCACCCAGGAGTTCTGAACCTGGCCCACTTCCCTTGTCTGCGCCTAGCACCCCTCTGCAGTCCCTTTTCAGTTGGCTTTCTGCTCCCTCCTGGCCTTTTTTTGCATTTATTTTTGCATTTTTAAATTTTATTTTTATTTTTTGTGAGGGGCTCCGGGGATTCAAGCGCTTCCTTAGGGGTCTGGCTCCTGCTTGTTTGCTCTCCATCCTGGTCGTAGCAGCACACCCATCGCTTGCTGCGTACAGACGGGCAGTATGACCAGCTGGAAGATGTTCCTACACATGATCCTGTATTAAACCCACGTGTGGTCTGTCCTGGCATGCGTGGTCTGCAGCATCCTTCGGCTGTGCTGCTGGCGGGCTGGCTGGCAGAGCCGCTGTCCCCAGCGCTGCCATGAGGTCCCTGGGGTCCGCAGCTCCCGCTAGCTCCTGTGCTGCTGCCTTCCAGCCTGGGCACCCGAAACAGCTTTGCAAAGTCAAACGGTGGAAAGACGAGGGAACATCCCAGGGCTGATATTTCTCCTACAATGGTCAGGCAGTGTTGCACAAACGTGTTTTCAATCTGATCCTTGTTCTTCTTGTTCCAACGCTGTTTGTTAATGGCAGTTGATTTAATCCATGAAGTCCAGGACGTGCAGGGCTTCAACGCTGCAGGAAAAGCTTTAATTTGGGGAGTTTGGTGCTTCTTGCTTTCACAGCCTCAGCAGCATACTAGCCCCAGGCTTGGGTTCTGGTTTGGGCTGTTAGAAAGTGAGCTCTGCCCGTTGGGGGTCCAGATTGGGCCCATATATGAGGGTTTGTTCCTTTATGCCTTAAATCACTTCTGGGTTTTCCACACTTCTTTTCCTCTTCGGCTGTTGTTTGTCAAAAGCTTGGTCAGAGGGAAGGGGTGTGATGGGCTCTGCAGCATCCTGGAGAGCAAAAGGGCTTTTTTTGGCAATGCAGCCCATCGGTGGAGGGTGCAGGATCCAGCTGCCGACCTTCCTGGTGTCTGCTGTGGCTGCGTAGGTGGGATGTCCACAGGGAGAGAGGGGGTGGAGAAAGCCGTGTCATTTGTGTAGTGCTCGGAGGGGTAAATCTGTCTTCTCACTGAGTGCCCAGAGATGCTCGGATGGTCTGGGAGCAGCTCGGGCTGCTGCGCTTTGGGGACAGCAAAATGCAGGCAGTGATGTCCCCTTCCTCTGGTCTCCCTGGGAGGGCACAAGTTGGTGCCATGGAGCTGTTGGGGAGGGTGCTTGGGGTCAGCCCGGGAAGGGCTGGCAGGTCCTGGGCGCAGTGGGAGCCCACGGCCACGGAGATGACTGGCCACCAGCAGCTTTGCAGGGTGGCTGCGGGTTTTGGCTGCTCTTAATGGGGCGGGGGTCACGCAGGGCAAGAAGAGAAGCCTCCACATCGCTCACCTGCCTGCTCCTGTGTCCTGGCAAAGCCCGGGATGTTTGCGGTGACCCTCCACCTCCGGGATGGGGCCAGATCCATCCACCCCAGTGCAGAATGGCTCTCGTGGTCCCATTTCCAGCAGAAGGAGGTCTCCTCCAAGCCAGCTGGCAGCCAGCAGGGATGTGGTGGGGTATTTTGGGTAAGATTGTGCAGGGAATTGTTGACATGCTTTGTTTTGATGATGATGATTTTTGTTTTTTGTTTTTCCCCCATGAGACATTTTTGGAATAGTTTGTTTTTGCTGAATTCCCAGCTTGCAGCCTTGCAGCCCAAGCTGGAATAAAGCCACAAGTCAAAAGCTGGGCATTTCTCAAGCAGATGTTTTCTCCAGTCCTGTGGGAAAGGAGCCCAACCAGCCTCCTGTTCCCTTCAGAGCCACCCCAGTAAAGGTGACTGGGGCAGCAGCTCTGGCTGGGGAGCCCAAGCTACCTGCCATGAGACACATGGGACCAGGAGAAGTTAAAATACCATCTGGGGCTGCTGCAAAGCTGGGGACTGGTTCTGGGCAGTCAGCAGAGCCTGGCTGTGTGGTTGGGAGGAGATGCCCAGAGGGTGTCCCTGCTTTCTCTGGCCTTGCTAGCACCAGCACAGGGAGCTGGGGGCCGTGTGTGGCTTCTCCCAACCAATTCAAAGCATCACTGGTTTAGCTGGGACAGGCAAAAGTCACAAACTGCTGGTGTGTCTGGAGTGAGGATGGAGGTTTACATGTCTGCAGGGGTCAGGGATGAGTCCGGATGTGGTCTGATGGGTCTTGCAGTGGTGATTGAGGTTGTTAAGGTTTTTTTGTAAAATGTTTGTGGAGGTCATCCTGCCAAGTTCTTGCATCCTTGCAGTGCTGTTCCCATGGATCTGCAGTTTTCCCGTAGCCTCGTCTCCCTCATGGTCAGGGTAAATTAGGTGACTCCATCTTTGATGGGCGAGAAGATGCAGGTGGCGGGAGGAAGCCCTGCTGTCTGTAGGGAAGGGGAAGCTGCCTCCCGCCGTCCTGTTGTTCTTCTCTATTTATTGTCCTTTCCTGCCCCATCCCGTGCAGCAGCCTGCGGGGAGGAGGGCAGAGCAGTGAGAAGGCTCCTGCGCCCTGCCAGCTCCTGGGGATGTGCTTGGGGCCACCGTGCCCAGGGAAGGAGGGACAGCGGGTCAGCCCCAGGTTTTTGGGGACAGCATGGGGACTCCCACAGGGCAGAGCCATGCTCGGGGCTGTGGGGCCGGCACAGTGGGTGTGCGTGGCTCCCTGCGAGCAGTCGTGCAGGCGCAGCCCACTGCATCCAGGCTGGGCATCACCCCCCCTGCCCAAATCTCAGCTTTGTCCTGTTGCTTTTCTGCAGCATGTGTTTAACAAACTCTCTTGGGTTTCCCTGGTGCTTTTTTTTAATCACTGCTATCATTCTGTTGCTTTTCCCCGTTTCCCCTCCCTCCCCTTCGCCTGTCGCTCCCCACTGCACTGCTGCCTTGGATCCCCAATGCCCCTCCACCTCCAGCCAGGCCCTGTTCGCATCCAGGTGGCTCCAAAGGTGTTCTGGTTTGCTGGCTGCCCTGCCTGATTTAATTTTAAAGCATCCCGTATGCAGATGGGTGACCCCAATACCAAGAACTTGCCCAAACAGAGCCACGGGCAGGGGCTGGCAGCAGGAGCCCCCCTGGCTGGGGGCTGCGGTGGCTGCGGGGGCTGCAGGGGATGCACCCCTTCCCAGCGGGACTCTGCGCTGGCTCACCACCCCACCCCGGCCCCGGTGCCTGCGGGCAGGAGAGGGGCTGGTGGCCGGGGGGCTCCTGGCTTCACACTGAGTGTGTTTTGGTTCTCTTGCAGGGAAGGTGACTGGTGGCTGGCTCATTCCCTCACTACAGGACAGACGGGCTACATCCCCAGTAACTATGTCGCGCCCTCAGACTCCATCCAGGCTGAAGAGTAATTGCCATCTTTGAGACAGTTTAAAGACGAGCGATAGCAAACGCGCCCTGAGCGCTCCTCCCTCCCCCTGCTCCTCTCCTGGGCAAAACCTGCAAGGCCTCTGGGTTTTTCCTTTTTGTTATTTTTCCCTTTTGAATTTGCAAACCCCTTAAACATTTTCCAGCCTTTCTGTAAGGCCCATGAAGTGCAGAGGTGCGGCATGCTTGCGCGGTGGAGGGATGAGCGGTGGCGTAGCAGGGGCCGTGGTGGACCTGATGCTTTTGGTCTGGTTTTTACTCTTCTGCACGGGCACACATCCGTGTGTGAGGATGCTGCCGGCTCCGCCTGCGTGGATCGGGCTGAGCGCAGAGGCGACCGTCACACAGGGAGAGCAGGCAGGGGCAAAGCTGGCCATCAGTCCAAGAGCAGGAGGTGCCAGCCATGTCCCCACAGCCTGTCCCCAGCCAGCGGCAGGGCATCCCCCACCTAGCAAGAGCTCAGGGGGCTTCAGGGGTCCCTGGAGCCCCTCATTTGGGGAGGCTTTTGGAGTAAATGCGTTTCATGGTCCATGGTGCAGGGTTGCTCCTCAGGCAATGCCCAGACTGGGATGTGTGGGGACACAGCGCACCCTGGGGTGCCCAAGCCCCAAGACGCAGCCTGTGGTCTCCAAAACCGGCAGCCGGAGGGGGGGCCAGGGCTGAGCCCACTGCTTGGACAGGCAATGGAGGGGCTGGGCGAGTGCCGGGTGCTGAGCCGCTGCCTTGCTCTTGCAGGTGGTATTTTGGGAAGATCACTCGCCGGGAGTCTGAGCGGCTGCTGCTCAACCCTGAAAACCCCCGAGGGACCTTCCTGGTCCGGGAGAGTGAGACCACGAAAGGTGAGTGGGGCCAGGGGGGGCCAGCCTGGGGGACTCTCTCTCTGGGGGGCACGGGGGGCATCCGCACGGGAACCCTGGTCCCCTCAGTCGCTCTGCACAGCCCCGGTTCCCCCAGCTTAGGCGCACAGGGAGAGAAAAGGAGAAAAGAGTTGTACGTTGTAGGCAGGAGCCAATGTTCGGGGTCGCGGAGTGATGACCCTCGGCGCAGGGAGCATCCTGGGGTCTCCCCTGCCGGTGCCAGTCCCCAGGGAGCAGGAGCTGATGCACCTGCTGAATCACCAGTGACGGCTCTACGCTGAACGCACCACTACACCAACAAGCCCACGTGGCTGGAGAGACATGGCCACTTCTCTCCCATGCCGCCTGCCCCGTGGTCACCCTTCAGAGAGATAGGTCAGCTCATTGCAGGGTGGCAGCCGGGTGCCCCACCTGCTCCAGCAGGACCACCGGGCAGGATGCTCTATTTTCCTGTTTCGTCTTTTTTACCCTCCCAAGTAGATGATTTTGATTTTTCGTGGTCCCTGTGTAGTGGCAAAATCTTGAACATGTGCTTCCTGGGCAACTAGGCAGAGGCAGTGATGAATCTTTAGGCCCTTCTTTCAAGTCTAATGACTTTACACTTATTTTGTGCCTCCTGAAAGTGTAAGTTATGATCTTCACAGTTTGGCTGCCTGAGGATGCTGTTTCTTACCTGGAAATGTGGTTTAGTTTGGGTCCAAATGCACCTTTGGGAAAAGCTCCTTGATGTTCCTTGCTGTTCTGATGCCTTGAATTTACCACTATTTATTTTATTGTGGTGGAAACAGCTCATTCAAGCAGCAGCAAAAATCTTCCCTTTCATTATTTGGGGCCCCAGCAGTGTGGTGTTGCTGTGGGCAGAACAGAGAGATGTGCCCGAAGTGATGCCCACAGTGGGATTTGTGGAGCAGGGAGCTGGACCCACCAGCCTCTTGGCTCCCCTCTGAGATGCTGAGATGTTGGGGTTGTGGGTCAGCAGCTCCCCCCAGCCTGCCTCCTGTCCTGTCCTCTCCCCCGCTTCAGCATCCCCTCTTTGCCATGTTTGTCCCTGTGCCCTGGGGGCTGCTCACCTGCCCGCTGGGCCCCCTCAAACCCAGTGGGGTCTCTTCCTCGGTGCCAGGCTGGAGGGTGCAGTCCCTAGGGACCCCATGGGAAGCACGCATCTGTGGTGCATCTCCCTGCCAACCCCTTGGTCCTGCCCGCAGGTGCCTACTGCCTCTCTGTCTCTGACTTCGACAACGCCAAGGGGCTCAACGTGAAGCACTACAAGATCCGCAAGTTGGACAGTGGCGGCTTCTACATCACCTCCCGCACCCAGTTCAACAGCCTGCAGCAGCTGGTGGCCTATTACTCCAGTGGGTAGCCACTTGGGGTCCCCTTGGGGTCTGGGTGACACCTTGGGTGCTGCTGGTGGGCTCTAAACCAGTTGGGGGAAACCCTGGTGAAAAGCTGCTTCGGTTTTAGGGAAGAGGTTGAGGGTTTGGGTACGGGTCCCCAAGGTGTCTTGTGGGGAAGATGTGGGGTAAAGGCATCATGTGCCTAAATGCCCAAGTGTCACCCTGCTATTGTGCCGTCCTGTGCTAGAACACGCTGATGGCTTGTGCCACCGTCTCACCAATGTCTGCCCCACGTCCAAGCCCCAGACCCAAGGCCTTGCCAAGGATGCCTGGGAGATCCCTCGGGAATCGCTGCGGCTGGAGGTCAAGCTGGGACAGGGCTGCTTCGGAGAGGTGTGGATGGGTAAGGACTGCTCCTGCCCCACTGTAACCCCGGTGTCACCACCTGCATCCTCTCCCCAGCCACCTGCAGGTGCCCAGAGACTGCACTGGGGTGGGGGAGCAGGTGAGGGACACAGCCCTGTGCTCCATAAATGCGTCCTGAGCAGCATGTTCTGTGCCGCAGGAACCTGGAACGGCACCACCCGGGTGGCGATCAAGACACTGAAGCCTGGCACCATGTCCCCGGAGGCCTTTCTGCAGGAAGCCCAGGTCATGAAGAAGCTCCGGCACGAGAAGCTGGTTCAGCTCTACGCCGTGGTTTCAGAGGAGCCCATTTACATCGTCACCGAATACATGAGCAAGGGTGAGCGCAAGAGGGATGCTGGGGGGGCAGCCGAGGGGCTCTGCTCCTCCAGATTGCCATGACTGTGGTCTTCCCTTGCAGGGAGCCTCCTGGACTTCCTGAAGGGTGAGATGGGCAAGTACCTGCGGCTGCCGCAGCTTGTGGATATGGCGGCTCAGGTGGGTTTGTGTATCCCTGGGCCTCCAGCATCCCCCTCCAAGGCTGCAGGCTGCCCGAGCACCTCACTGGGCTGTTGTGGCTATCGCCTGTTGGGTGGCAGGGTGGTGGGGTGCTCCGCAGCCTCACTTGGCTTGGGTTGGGTGCCACCTGGAGCTGGGTTGCAGTCAGGGACCGTCATTTTGCCCGTTCCCATTGCTGCCAGCTCTCCCTGGCCAAAGAACCTGCGTCTACATGGGTCTTCTTGAGCAGCCAGCTGTTCCCACACCCCGAGTCGTTCCCTCAGCAGTACCAGGTGCTCCCTGGGGACCCTCGTGTCACCCCGCCAACCTCAATGCCCCATGTCCTGGTCCCCACAGATTGCGTCTGGCATGGCTTATGTGGAGAGGATGAACTACGTCCACCGGGACCTCCGAGCAGCAAACATCCTCGTGGGGGAGAACCTGGTGTGCAAAGTGGCTGACTTCGGCTTGGCACGGCTCATTGAGGACAATGAGTACACTGCTCGGCAAGGTGCGTGCCTGGGGCTGCGGCACTGTGCCCAGGCAGGTGGCACTGGAGCAATGGCCACTCCGCGGTCCCTGGTCCCCAGGGGTGTATGTTGCATCTTGAGCTAGCACGTGGCCCTGGCTGCACGGGGGTCCTGGAGGCACATGCAGCCCATGTGCCCTCGGGCACCGTGGGGCTGGGAGCAGCCCCTCACCCTGCCTCTCCATCCAGGCGCGAAGTTCCCCATCAAGTGGACGGCCCCCGAAGCTGCTCTGTACGGCAGGTTTACCATCAAGTCAGATGTCTGGTCCTTCGGCATCCTCTTGACTGAGCTGACCACCAAGGGCAGAGTGCCATACCCAGGTGAGGGCTGGCACCCGCTGGCAGAAATGCCATCCCCATCACAGTGCCCCGCTGCCGGCCACCCTCGCCCAGTGCTCGTGCCTGGCGCTCCGTGGCCCCCAGAGCCATCTTTGCGGAGGAGCAAACTGATGGAAAGTTTCTCCTGTGATTTGGGCAGGGAGGGTGGGCTCAGGGGTAAGCTTCCCCTGCCCAGGTTGGATCCTGCCCTGCTGGGCAGGGCGAGCAGGGCCCAGCCAGGATGCTGGGTCACAGCCGCCCTGTCCCGCTCTGGTCTCCGAGCAAGGTGACAGGCTGGTAGGGACGAGTGCTGTTGGGCTGGGGGTCCCTGTTTCCCTGGGTCAAGTCACTGGGTTTGCCTGTAAGGCTTGTCCCAGCGTGATGCCCTCAGTCTCCCCTCCGGGAAAGGTGCGGTGCCGGATCTGACCCGTGTCTCACTCGGCACTGTGTCTCTGGCCACACGCAGGGATGGTGAACCGGGAGGTGCTGGACCAGGTGGAGCGGGGGTACCGCATGCCCTGCCCGCCTGAGTGCCCCGAGTCCCTGCATGACCTCATGTGCCAGTGCTGGCGGAAGGACCCGGAGGAGCGACCCACCTTCGAGTACCTGCAGGCTTTCCTGGAGGACTACTTCACCTCGACAGAGCCCCAGTACCAGCCTGGCGAGAACCTATAGACCCGGAGCTCCTCCTGGCACCAGGGATGCTGCCGTCCTCGCCGCGGGGTGCCGAGGGCTGGCCTCCCCGCTGAGGGGCCGGTTTTTGCGGAGCAGCCCCGGAGCAGGATGGGGCATCGTCTTCAGATGCGGCCAGGGGAGGTGCTTCGTGTCCCCGTCACTCATTAAGACTTCTGGCCTGTGTTTAATGAAGCGGCACCATCCCGCTGGCGAGAGGAGCCTGCGGGCACCACTGGAGCCGGCTCGGGAAGGCGAGCAGAGCATCTGCCACCGAGAGACTTGCCTTTTGGGAGACCTTTTTCCCCCCCCAGCAGCTTTGGGGTGAGCTCAGAGGAATTGGGGGAGCAGCACCCCCCACCTCGGACATGTGACCCTGGCCTCCTACACCCCTTCTCTAAATCAGCACAAATTTCCCTGCCCCTTCGCCCTCCCTGCCATCCCCCCTTGGCTCCAGTTCTCCCAAGGGTGCTGGCAGAGATGTTTCGCCACAGGGAAGGCACAAGCCTTGGCTGGTTCAGACCAGGGTGATGTGCCGAGGTGGTGGTGCCAGCATGGGGTGCAGCAGGATGCTGGAAGTCCCCCTTCCTCAGGCATCCCTCCGGCCTCGCCGTGGCAGGGCTCTGCGGCTGAGCCGTGCTAGTGGGCACCAGGAGCATGAAATGTGGCTGCTTGTGGCTCTGGTGACCATCACTGTCACGTGGGTGCATGTCCAAGTCTTCCAGCTGCATCTGTCCCCGCAAGGAGCCAGCCTCATCTCGCCTGGGAGTGGCACCAAGGGGTGCTGGCAGAGCCCTTGCCCTCCCTGTGGCCAGTCCTGCCGCCCTGCTGGGCATTCTCCCACTAAGCACTCCTGGTCTTCCAGCTGGCCACTTGGGAAGTGCACCACAGCCCCCACAGCCACCCTCCCTGGCTCCACCGCCACCTTTCCCACCAGCAGAGTCCCCCAGGCTGGCCCTGCCACCAATCCGGTGCCGCCGCAGGGCTCAGGTGTGTGGCACAGCTGGTTGTTCAGGGTGTGGGAGTGTTTCGGGGGAAATACTCATTTTTCACAGATCCTTTTGTCCACCAGGTATGTTTTTAGCTGCCTTCCCCCCCACCCCTTGTGTCTCAGCTGCCGGGCTGTGTTGCCCACGTGGTGGGAGCATCCCCAGCCATGGGCTGTCATCCGGAAGGAGAGTCCTTGGAAGCACTGTGCCACACGGGAGACATTTGCGTTCTCATCTCCCCCCCTGCTCGCTCCCGCAGCCCTCAGCCACATTTCGGCGGTGGGTGGTTATCTGTGCCCAGCCTCGGCGCTCTCCTGCCTGGCACCTGCCTTGTACATAACCCTTGAGTGGCCCCCGCACCCTCCCAAATGTTGACTTAGTTGCATGTGTTGGTTTTTTTCCCCTTCCTGCGGCTGTACCCAGCTGGAAACCCCTTCACCATGGTGGCTCGCAGGGCTTCGCTCCCTCACCTCTCGGGTCCCAGGCACCTTCAGGGCCCCTTGCTCAGAAAGACCTGGGGGCTCTGCGTATGCTCTCCTGGACCAGGGGTGGGATGGGGGCTGGAGAGGGTGCTGCGGGGCAGGGATGCTGCGGAGCAAGGGTGCCATCAGGAAGGGCCTGGAGAAGGGGACGCAGTGGCTTTGCCCACCTCTCGGTCCTCAGGCTGTGGGTTTTCTTTGCCTCCCCGTGGCTTGCGGGCCGGGGTTTCCCTCCAGCACAGCCTCCTGGCAGGCAGCAGACCCAAACCATCTCTCGCCAGCCCCCGCTGCAGTGCCAGTGTCCCATGAAAGCTGGGTGGGAGCCGCATGTGGATGGGGGGTAGCCAAAATCCCCTTCCCTCCCCAAATCCAAAGCCCTGTCAGAGCAGGGCCCGGGCGCAGTGCTGCCTCCTGCTCACTCCCGCAGCTCCCTGCCTGCTTATTTATGAACCAAGTGCTTGCTTGGTTGGTGGGTGGCTCCTTTTTAATGGGTAAAACCTTCAAAATCAGCTTGAATGAGCTCTTCAGTGATACAGAGAGGTGCTGCTTTTGCTGGCTTGGAGAACAGCAACTGGTTTACTGGATTTTTTTTAAAATCGTTTTGGGACTTGGAGCCTTTTCTCCCCGCCTTCCTAGCAGACTTGCTGTGCCTGCATTTCTGTGTTTGGACAGGGACTCTCCAAACCTCGATGTTCTGGGTCATTCTGTGTTTGCATCCCTGAGATGGGTGGCTGCTGCATCCCTGTTGGCGCTGCCAGAGAAGCCCCATCCCGCAGCAGCCGGTCCGAGGGGTGGCCTGTGCCATAGCTCTGCCTAAATTATACAAAATCCCCATCCCCAGGAGAAACCTGTTAAAACTGTAATGTGCGGGAGCCAGATTTGATCTGAAAGCTGGGGAGAGAGAAGGCAAGAGCACGTGTTAAGGTTTGGCCTTTGGTTGTCTGCAGTGCGTACAGGGTCTTGCATGAGCACAGCGGGATGGGAATGGGCTTAACCCGGCGGTTTCATTTTCTGGCTCTTTCCTGCAAGCGGCAGAACAGGAACGCAGCCTCGGCGCAAGGAGCACCCCGGGCTGGCTTAATTTCCCCATGGCTTTTGGCAAGCTCTGACGAAGGAGAGGTGCTGGGGACATTTTGGAGCAGAAGACAGTAAAGTGATCCTGGAGGAACGTCCCTTCCCAGGGCTGTGTGTCTGCGTGTCCATGTGTCCATCCGTGTGTCCATGCAGCGGTTTCAGTGGGACCCAGCATCTCCAGACTCGCCACTGTAGCCGGTAGAACCCGGAGGCCCCGAGGACCAAGAGCCTCTCCTCCATCACCATTGTTGTCTGCCAATTTATTTTTTAAGCCAATAAACTCCAGAGGGCAGCCCCCACCTAAGGATGCTCTTTGACTTCCTGGGGTCAATAATGCCCACAAGTTCTTCTCCTCTGCTGTTATCATTTTTTTAAATAGTGTTTTGTAAGATCTCCGACCGACTATGCAGAGAACATGTGGATCTGTGTCTCTCTCCCCAGCTCCCCTCTCCCCCCACCTGCCTTTTTCAGTGTCAAAAGTAAAATATTTAGCCTTTTTTTTTTTTTTTTGGATAATAATAAAACTTTGGGAAAAAACCTGAAAAGGTCCAGCTTTCTGGGTGGTGGTGGGTGGAGATGCTTTGAAACTAATGTTGATGTAAATACTTTGCAATTTGATAATTAAATACAAACAGACCTCACAAAAAAAAAAAAAAGTGTAGTTCATATATGAGAGGATTTTTTAGCATCCTTGTTACAGGAGCTGGTGGTTCCTGGAGCACGTGCAATGCCCATGTGTGGTTTCTGGTGCTTTAGAGGCTTTTTCTGGCTGATGCTTCTGGGATCTGGTGCCGCTTCTGTCCTGCTGGAGCCATTCCTGTGTCCTCACGCGGGCTCGTGGTCCACCGCAGCCCCAGCGCCTGCTCTTGCAAGAGGAGCCTCTTCCATCGTGTGCCTCCTGCTCCAAGGGCCAGGGCCAGCCGGCTGGTGGTGGTGGGCGAGCTCCCCATGCCTGGACCGCTCTGGCAGGGAAGCACTGCCATGGTGGTCACAGAATCAGGCCAGTGTGCTCCGAGCTGAGCTGGGATGCAGCCTGCATCGCTGGTGGGATCCCAGCTGCGGCCGCTGATGCGGAGCAGAGGGCTGTGGCACGCACTGCTGGCACGCAGTGTTAGACATGAGGGACCCCATGGGCTCCTCTGCTGCATCCATTGCTGCTTCCCAGCCCCTGCATGCTGGGACACCCAGGTCCCTGCCCATATACAGGGAGCGCTGGCCCCCGCGAGGCTGTGAGTGACACAGTGGCCCTGGCGTGCACATCCATCTGGCCAAAGCCAGGGCCAGCGGAGCAGCCCCAAGCCCAGCAGGCAGGAGACCCGACTGCCAACCCCCATCGGCTGGGCAGGGGGGGACAGGATGGGGGCAGCAGCCCTCCCTTCAGCAGAATCTGCTTCATCAGCAACTACAAGAAGCAGGCCTGCTTCATTAGGATAATTAGTGGGTGCTGATTGGGATCCCTCACTTGGTGATTAAGTAATTGATACACAGCACAGCTTGTGGGGGAAGTGTGCTCTCTGAAAGCAGGGTGGTCTGCTCCTGCTCCTGCTCCTGCTCCTGCTCCTGCTCCTGCTCCTGCTCCTGCTCCTGCTCCTGCTCCTGCTCCTGCTCCGCACCATCATCACCACCACCACGGGGTGGCTTTAGTGCCCTGAGCCCCCGGGTCTGGCTGCTCCCTCCTGCTCTGGCTGGGAAGTGACTCAGTCTTTTGTTTAATGCTTTTTATGTTTTGCTTCTCTTTAAAGCAATTAAGTGATTGAGGGATTATCTCTCATTGGCAAGTCCCTTGGTCCATGTGCGATGTGTGGGCTGGGAGTGGGTTGGCAAGGTCACCCCTGGGAGGGCAGCTGGGGCCGAGGCTCCTCCAGCTCTCGGTCTTTGTCCCTTTGGCATCACTGCTCAGGAGCGGGGTGGCCATGGGGAGGTGTTCAGAGGAGGAGGCAGGGTGCTGCAGTCCAGCCCAAGCCCTGGGGCAGTGTGGGTGTCTGTGGTGGGTCATGCCCAGCAGATGAGGGGGCTGGATTCGGTATGTCTAAGCCCTTCCTATGGCACCGCTTGCTTCCTCCTTTCTCTGTCCCCTTTGCTCTGGGTCCGGTCCTCAGCCTCGGTGGCAGCTGAAGCATCTTAAAAAGATGGTCGGGGCAGTCAGCAGGACCTGCACCCCACCCTGGCCACGCTCGGTGGCTGTTTTGCTATGGAGTCACTCCTGTCGGTGACACCCCTCTCAACTCCCAAGTCCTCTGTAGAGGCCAGCCTGTGAAATCGGGAGGGAAGGGGATGATGTTACCCTGGCGGAGCAGAAGCTTGCTGGGCCAGGAGGTGTGAGACGGGAATCGCTGCAGGGATCCACTCTCACCAGGTGTCCCCAGCCTGAGCCAAGCAGATGCTCCTGGGGATTACACCACGTCTCCTTTAACGGACTTAATCTTGCTGTTTGCTTCACGCTCGTGTTGTGACCTGTAAGCCCGGGAGAGGATTTGGGTGTTAGGGTGGGGGCTGTAGCTGCCCCCACGGCAGGTCTGGCGCAGAGGTACGGGTCCTGTGCTGGGCAGTTTGTGCTGGCAGCGGGTTTCTAAAATGGCAAGGATGAGTTGTTGTTTGGCCTGAATAGCCCCTTCACTTTCCCCAAAGCTCAGTGCCCAAAGCGCACCAAGTCCCGGCTCTTGACCTGGGCTCCCGGAGGATAAATGCTTGTGAGCGCACGGGGGGGGGGCGGGCAGCCCCGAACTGCTCCACGTGCTGAGGATCCCCCGGAGCAAACCCTGGGCTGCACTGCGGGTCTGGGATCTTTCCCACAGCCCAGACGCAGCAGAAGGGCTCTTGGGGCAGGAGCAGGGCAGTGTTCACCAAAGGGCTGGCTCACGGCGGGGCTGTGCCCCAGTGCCAGGTGCTCGGGGTCTCCGGCTGTGCCACTACAGCCCCTGCTGCGCCCGTTGGCAGCGAGAGGAGAACGGGAGGCTGCCGGCACGTGTCGACTCGGAGGACAAAGCCCTGTGGACTCTGCCACTCGGATCCCCAGCAGCAGGTCTGGGTGGCACCCAAGCCATCCGTCCTCCCTTGCCCAGAGGATCTGTCTTTGCTCAGAGGAGTAGCAAAACCCTCCTGCCAAGGGTTAACCTCCAGGATCCCAAGGGAAGGGCCAAAGATCTTACCTGATGTGTAGCTTTCCTCCTGGACTGCTGAGGGCTAGGAAACCGATCTGGTGCAAGGAGCAAGAGACAGGCGAGACCGATGGGCACTGGCAGGGTATGGCTTTCTGTGGCCCTGAGTGATACTTGTGGCTTTCCTGGCTCCAGGGGGTTTGGCTGGACCAGCCCCAGCATAACAATGTGAGGGGACAAAGTCGGAGGCCATGGGAGCCCGGTGCTATCAGCAGCAGGGCTGCACCTCTGGACTTATCTGCCTCTCTGAGCCAGCTGGTGGGTGTTTCCAGCCCAAACGGATGCTCAGTGGGATCAACCTCTCTCCTCCCTCTGCTGCTAAGTTAAGAAGGCCATGTTGTGGGCTTGTCTCAGGGTAAGCTGGGAGACCATCCAGGCAGGAGCAAGATCCGGGGATGGAGAGGCAGATGCTGAGAGAGCAGGCTGGTGGCCATGGTGGCCCCAGACAGCTGATTCCCTACCTGCACTCCAAGCTCTGCCAGGGAGCTCCACTGCCAAACATCAGCCCCTGAGATGAGATTCACCAACATGGATGTCCAGCAGATCTAGTGTTCAAAAAGCCACACCAGCCTGGCAGTCATGGCCAAACCTTCCCCATGGGAAGCCTTGTGGTGTCCCAGTTGCTCATCTTGGGGATGCTGCCTCTCCCTGACGAGTAGTGAGGAGGGGAGACAGAAGTCCCCTGGACGCCGAGGCTGCATTGAGGAGCCCGAGGACTGCCTGAGCTAAGCTGCATCTCTGTTTCTAGGGATCTGAGCCTGGGTTTGGGTGGTTTGGTTTTTTCCCCTTTCCTGACCCTGCTGTGTCACTGATCTGTTACATGACCTAGAAAAGAAAACGATCTCTCCTTCAAATGGAAAGACAAAGGAACAGCTTAAGGCTCCTGCTCCCTGTATCTAGGGAGCACCAGGCAGATGGACGCTTTATAATGCTGCAAGGTGATGAGACTCACTCTGCGCCAAAGCCCTTGCGGGCAGTGTCCAGGCTCAACGGGAGCTGGCACAGCACAGCAGTTGTGTTTTAAACCCCACTGCTTTGAGTCCCTAGTGTAGCTATCCCCCTGGAGTGACTGCCCACCGGTGTGGTCCCCATGCAGAGCCCCCTTGGTGCCTCCAGGATACCAGGGGACAGAGCCACCCCACTGCTCTTCTGGCAGAGAAACTCCTTGAGACTAGGGCAAAACATCTCCTCTGAGCTTTCTTCTGTGTAGCCAGCAAACGCCTGTCCAAGAGCACAGGTGCTGCGTCTGTACGGGTTCAGTCCAATTTGTGGTGCACAAGCAGGGAAGCTGTGATGATGTTTTTCAAAAGCCATCGGGTTTGACCTGTTCTGCAATTGCAGGCTGGTTTTTCATGGTCTCTTTATAGAGAAGGACAAGCAGGGCATTAGCATGGGATGTGAGACCTGGCTGGGTTCCTCACTCTTGCCTGAGGCTTTGTTTGACCAATGATGAAGTTACTTTTTCTGTCTTTAAAATGAAGATGGTATCTCAGTGCCCTAAAGAGGGTAAGACACTGTGCTGGTGAGGGCTGTGTGCATATCAAAGAGTGCTCTTTAGCTACATTTGGGATGGGAGGGCTGCAAAAGTAGGTTTCTTCCCCATCAGTCTGCCGAGATCTCTCCTGCCGCTACACTGGCAGCTTCCCTCTTTTGAAGTGCTTTTTTTCTCCAAGTTGGGTCTCGCAGAAGGGAAAGCCCGCAGCTGCGTCTTGTCTTGAACCCCATGTACAAAGCCAGGGCTTGCTCTCATCTGAAGGACTGTCTGGCTTCGTGGCTAGGATTTATTTAAATTGCGATAGAGTGCAATATGGCTAGTTAGCAACAAAAACGTATTCTTAAAAGGACTGCATTAGCTTAAATAAATTGAAACTTAAAAGTTGCTCAGGGCGCAGACAACAGCCTTGCCATAGCTTGCAAATGAGATGTTCTCCCCTCTCCTTTCGATTTGTTATTTATGCTGTAGCTGGTATGACAGCTACTGGGATTTCCCTCAGCCTGACAGGTGACAGAGCTGTCATAGCTATTCTTGGTGATGTGGCACACACTTTTTTTTAAACATGTAAACACTGATATGCCCTGAACCCTTTCCAACTTGGACTTGGTCTTTTGGGCTTCGGAGCAGCAGCAGAGGAAGCCAGTTTCAGCTCCAGCAGCACAGCTCCTACACCCTTTAACTCTCTGAGGTGCTCCTGGGTGTCGTCGGAGCCCATAGTCCCCCGTCTGGCTGCGGCAGGGTGTCCCCCTTTTCCCCCCAGTACTACAGGGGGTCATGGCCAAAGCTGGGGAAGAGCTGACACCACTGCATCTCCCTCTGCATGGCTCGTGGCAGTTGGGTTGCAGCCCCGTCTCTGCCCACAGCAGAGGGACAGGTTGGGAAGATGTGGTGTCGTGGGATGGGCTTATACCGCGTAGGTGTCTGGCAGATAACACTTTTGCTGCCAGCGTTGGGCATTAGCAGCTTTCAGGACACAGCTCTGTGGCTTAATTTCGTAAGCAGTAAGGAAAGAGGGAATCTGTCATGCTAAGTGCAGAGATACAACCAGAGGCGACCTCCTGTGTTGTAAGATGAGACTGTTTAGGAATCCCCAGTATGGTTCTCAGTCTGCCCACGGTCAGGTTAAACAGTTAATGGGAAGAGTCAGCACGGGGAGCTACAGGGCAAACAGGCTCTGCCTCTTGCTGGAGACTCTCTGGAGTTACTGTGCTGGGAACAGAACAATACAGACACATGATTGCTGGGCTAAGGCATCTGCAATGAGCAGCTAATGCATCATGCTGGGCAGGAGGCCATAGACCAAAGTTTATAAAGCTTTATTAAACGTTTTGAACAGCTGTGCAATGAACAAACAATACTCTGGAAGTTTCACAACCTCATAGCTTGAACTTCCTCAGGGCAGCAACAGCCACTTCTGCTGCTCTCCACTAGGAGACTGAAGTAAAGACAAACAGATGGCAAAGGGGAGGGAACCCTTTAAAGTTTACAGATAATATTTTGTGTTAACCTCTAAGGTTTCTCACAAGCAAACCTCTGCCACAGGTGGGGCTCCCCGAGAGCCATGGCTGTACAGACTAACGTATGCAGTGTGGAGCTCTGCACAGCTGTGGCATGTAGGACTGACCCACCACTACCTAGACTTCTTGAGACCCTTCTGCCAGGGGAGTGGAGACACCAGGTGCTCCTCCAGCCTCCTCCCTTCAGTCAGTAGCACCAGCACCTTCTGTTACCCCTGGTCAAAAAACACCATCACTGAAAATGGCTGAAGTGCTTACTGCTTCACGCTTTGCCTCCACCTCGGGATCCTCTCCTGCCCTGCCCACACATGGCCTTTCGGACTAGCATGAGTTTTACAGGGTGACGTTCACGGTGGCTTTCAAAAGCCCAGATCTTGCAGCATATTGGTTCTTTATCCCAACAGTCAATACCTTGGCAAACCCTGGAAATGCAGGAGGAGGGGAAGAGACAGTCTCTGCTACCTGTGAGGCTTTATAAAAGCAGCAGAACTGAGGCTTTCAGGCTATGATCTTGGAGCGTAAGTAGTTCAGAAAGCACTTCGGCAGTGCACACATCTCTTTGGCAGGCTGAGCAGGAGGAGATGACTCAACTGCCTCTGGCTCCAGCAGCTTTTGGCCAAGTGCATCTGTGAGCTGTAGAGCTTGCCCTTGATCAGCAAGGCGGGAAGGCTGGCTCCCCACAAAGAGGAAGATGGAGAGAATCCTGTAGCTACTCGAGCAGAATCAGTGGGCTGAGAGCCCTGAGTTAGACCACCGTGGCCTAATGCAGACAAGTGAGTCACACACAACTCCACCAGCATGCAACAGCTGGGCAGAGGCCAGCAGCTCGGTCCTCCACCAGTTCTCAGTTAGGAGGGCTGGTGTCCGCTCCCGGTGATACGGAGGGGGGAAGAAAAAAAAAAAAAAGATTTCTGCTTCTAAAAAAGCATGTGGTGCTGCCAGAGTTCACACAGTAAACAAGTGGAATTTCACAGGCAGAGTGGGAGGAACTTACCACTCTAGTCCACACACGGTTACAGGAAACAGGCTGTTTTTACTCCAGTCATATGCCTAACACCCCCTCCCTCCTCCCTAGCCCACCCCCTTTTTAAAAGCAAAACAAGAGCCCTCAGCAGACTGGAAGATTATTGTTTTCTAGGTGCCCACTATGCTGGGATCGTGAGCTGATTCCGGCAACTGGGATCCTGTGCAGTGATACAAGAAGCAGTTCCCCCAGCAGCTGTAGCAGATGAGGAATAGAGCTGCCAGGAAGACCAAGGCACAAATCGTGCAAGGTTTCCGTTCCAGGAGGAAACTGAGCAGGTAGAAGCCCATGAACATTGAGTGACTGAACCACAATGCTGGGTTGAGGGGCTTGGGTATGAGCAGGACAGGTAGCAACCACTGAAGGCAGTACATTGTGGCTGGCTGGCTGGGGCCTTGTGGCAGCAGCAATCAGATGTGCTCCAGAACCGTCTTCAGCAACTCCTCCGGTGGACAGGCTGTTCTGTATGGAGGGGTAAAATGTCAGACTGTCAGAGAAACACAGCAAAANACAAAGTTTTTGCTTATAAACAAAAAAAAAAAAAAAAAAAAAAAATCAACAGGCATTCTTCTTGTACAGCTTCATTTACTCACAAGCATCGTATACTGATGCTTGAACTCCCGGTACTAAATTCTGGTGTGTCTCAGAGCTGGTGGAAAGCTCTGAACAGCTCAGCTGGGAACATGATTATCTATTGCTGGTGTAGAAGCACATCCCCTGTGTGCTCAGTTTCTCAGGCTTTTACCAAGGCTAACAGTTGTTAAACCCTTTTCTTTAGCACAGTGCAGGAACTGAAAGGGAGAGGGGAAAACAGAAAGGAAAACAAGCTGCCACAGCCTTCCCTACACATGTATTCACGCAAGACTGTCCAAAGACTTGAGTGATGGTACAAAGAAATGGAACTGAGAGGTGAACTCTTAGGTGCTAGAAAGTGTTAAGAAAGCGTAAGTGTAAGAAGTGTCTAGGAAGTGTTAAGCACGCAAACCCATTATGAAGTCTTCCAGCAGGACAGCATAAAATTCAAGCTATACATGTAGCTACCCAGGAAAGCCCTGACAGTGTCCATGCTGCAAAACAAAGGGGAGGACATTCCCTGCTTAAAGGATTTATAATGCTTGCCAATCAGCTAAAGTCAAATAAGACAAAGTATGTAAATAGATCAAAGAGGCGACAGTCTCAAAATGGCAATTTTCCTAAGTGCTGTAAACACAGGATTTCCTCACTTGGATTATTGTAAAACCCTGTGGAAACAGCAAGCTTTAAGGGCTTCTCTAACCAGGGATGGCAGCACACTACAAGTCCAGAAAACGTGCTTCTGCCATTAGCAGCCACATCAACTACACTGTGTGTTGTGGGGTTTTTTGTTTTTTTTTCTTTCTAAGCAGTTCAAACACTTTAATCCAAGAATTTCAAATGGCTTTAAAAATAATAAATGCCTTACAGGTGCTTTTACAGAGCCAGGACTGTTGAAAGAGGGCAGAAGAGCAGAGTTTAGCAGTCTGGAATAGCAACAGCAGGTCAGGCTAGGAGATACTAATATTGTTGGGAGGGAGTAACTGAAGTTTTCCTTCAGTTTATGCAGTAGGGAAACCGTGAGAAGAGGGTACTCCTAGCTTATTACCCCCAAAAGGCAAAACCAGGCAGGGGAATGCTAGAAAAGGGAAGAGCTTGGGAAGTGTACTCTTCCCTGCTATGCTGTAGCACATCATGATGACATGCAGCAACACTGAACAAAGCAGCTGCCAGCCAGGGCACAGACAGACAGTGGGGAGGACAGTGCCAGCCTTGCAGAATGCCATGGCCTCACCCCCACTAAGCAGACCCTGGTCAGAACAGCTTCTGGCAGCAATCGTTTTATCTGAAAATACTCAACTGAGTAGTGCTCTGTCAGAAGGATGAAGGGCTGAGCCAAGCCTGTTAGGATTACAACTGGGGGGTGGGAAGGTTAGTAGGATGAAGGAGTGAGAAGGTAAACAAACAGCACATTCCACTGGCTCCTGTTGGCAGGAAAAGGGATTTCCTGGTGAAGGGAGGGAAAATGAGGGATCGCACAGAAAAGCCAAGAGAAAACCACACATGGTTCTCTTCCAAAAAAACACTAAGGTCAGACTTGTCTTGCAGCTCTGTGAGCTTGCAGGTACCAACCAGCTCTGTCAGAAGGAGGAAGCACGCTGCCATCCACTGTGTTCTTAGCAGCAGGATCTATTTTAATACTAGTGAGAGAGAATGCAGGCCAAAATCTCCACCAGAGCAAACAGATTAAGAGTATTTGGGGAAAGTATGTTGTGCTGGCACTCCTGCAAGAGAGTGTTCTCCAGCAAAGAGAGGGCAGCTGGGGTTTGACTAGTAAGACTAAGATGCAGTTAGGAAGCCAAAGAATAAGGAAGAAGTTATTTTATGTCGCTCAGTTTTATCTCTCAGCATTTATAAGGCCACATATTGCTACTGAGCCTTTAGCCCCCAAACTTTACAACTGACTACAGTTTAAGAGTACAATTATAACTTGTGACATAGCTGAATTTAACTCCAGTCTGGTCTCCTCACCATGGCAAAGACTTAAGCAATAATGCTTTAAACAGTGAGATGATTCTAAGCATGTAAGCATTACCTAAACACTTCCTACAAACGCAGACCCATCTCAGAACAAGTTACCCATTTAAAAATATTGATATTTCCTGGAAGAGCCAGTTGCTTGTAGCAATCAATGCAATCACTCTGCAGAATAAAGAACCATTTAACAGCAGTTATTTTTCCTATGAAGTTTCAATGTCAATGTCCTAAAATCTGCAGACCTGCTGAACTTCTAATAAATGCAGACATTCTTGTATTTGTAATCAGTTTGCTTGTGTTTTCATGTGCCCCTTTGCTATCTACCAGTTAAAGGTTGAAAACCCTTTGCCTGCTGCATCCCACAGCTGAAAAGGTACCTCCTACTAGAGGTTTCTGCAGCTCTGTCTTCCTCAAGGGACTTTGCACTAGTAAGATACATACTCCTCTTCCTAGCTCTTCACTGGAGGTTCCTTTATACAGCTGGTGATGAGACTGAGTTCTCTTTCCATGCTATCAATCAAAGAGAAACAGCGTCTCCTACTATCAACTCTTTACGGAGCAGGGAACTATCACTCTCCTTGGTGCCCAGGATAGGCAGTCCCTTCTTGAAGCTATAACAATACTCAGTTTTGCCTACATTCTTAAGCAAGGTGAAATTTACAAATGAAAAATTCCTACCTTGTTGTCTTTGTCCCCTCCTCATGATCCAAGCTAAAGATTACCATGTCCCAGAGCAAGTAAGAACCCGTCACCCAACAGGACTTCTACCAGCTCCTTGTTTCACAACCACATCCTGCCTTTCCTCAACCAGTTGCTCTTGTTCTTCCCTACTTGACTCATCTCTTTCCTTAGCCAGCCTGGTGTCCTGCTATCCTCAAGACTGCTCTGAGTTCCTGCTCAAGTCATCTGACTTGGCAGCCACTCATGTTTACCAGATGGCTCCTTTTCATCACACCACCACTGCCTCCTCTTGCTCTTCTGCAGCTCTTAGAGCCACTTGAACTTGCTTCAGGCCTGTCAGCAGCAGAGAGCAGGCGATGCTCCCGCTGCTCTCCCCACAGTCAGCACTTGGCAGTTCCATCTGATCTCCATGTGCTGCTGGAGCCTCCTCCCTGCCAGTTCCTGCAGGCAGAGGAGCAGCCTGGGGAGGTTCCCTGCATACCTCATTAGTAAGCAAACACCAACACTTTTCCACATGCTTATTAATCGGCTTCCATCGTGTTCACAGCCCTTCCTTCTGTCATCTTCCCTCCCAAGACCATTCAAAACCAGCAGGTCCTACTGGCACATGTTTGTGGGGAGGATTTTCAAATTCCAGTGTGAGGGTAGTGGCACACCTTTCCCAGCCAGAAACAAAACTCTAATTACGACAAGTCAAAAGCAAGTAGCATAGCACAAGTCCGTAGTGCTTTGCAATCGATCAGTCATGTTTTAGAATAAATCCATCTGAGGAGCTAGCAAGCTGTTCCTTGATGTTCTACAAGCTAATTCAGCAATTAAGAGGCCAAGAGGTGTTCCTACACCATAGGTTTTATACATCAGTATGCCAACACCAAGTCTGTACCTTTCTCGAGAATGTCTTAATTCCTTAATGGTCCCCCTACCCTGACAGAGCAGAATAATCAGCTGGCTTTCACTAAGCACTTAAATGGTAAGCTTGTTCAGACCTTACTAAGGCAGCTATTAAGCCAGTACTGTCCGCAAGCAACTTCCTCAGCAGATGCTACAGAAACAGTCACCCAGGCTGGCAGCCAAAAGGTCTGCAGTAAAAGACAGAGTAGTACCCTTTTTATCGGGGGTGGTGGTGCTGATCTCTCCCTCTCCCAGAAGCCAAAGTTTCTGCTTGAGAATGAAAAGGGACATGGTCTAGATAAAAATCTCTCAAGATACGCAGTGCACATAAGCTTAGAGTAAGCCTCAGAGACTTGCACTAAGTTTCTTGCCTATAAGGCTTACCTGTAGTACAGTTTGCTTAAAATTGTTTAAATCAAAAGTCCTGTCACAGCCACATAACTTGAACTGGTGTGTGTGGTCAGTGCTTCATGCTGCCAGCATGTGTTCAAAACCAACTCTCAAAAACGACATGGCACCCAAACCAGCTGCTAAAAAATACACAAT
>VYXH01011375.1:271355-285923 GCA_013397275.1 Burhinus bistriatus | reverse complement strand
TTTTTTCTCCCTTTCTCCTCTTTCCCCTCCCTCCCCCCCTTCTCTCCACCCTTCTTGGAGGGGAAAGAGGGGAGTGTGGGAGCGAGTGGGTGCATGGTTCTAGTTGCCATCTGGGGTTAAACCACAACAGGCAGCTATAAAAAAAAAAAAGTATTTGAACAATGTCCATGTAATAATTTATTTTTTTAATGAAAAAAAGGATAAACAGGATATTTGACAAGAGGAAAAAAGAAAATTTCTTCCACTGTTTTGAGAAATATACTTAATATAGACAAACAAGTGTACAGAAGATGCCAACATTCAGCCTGAACTCTATTAAATTTTAAATACGAAACAACTGCCATCCAAACTAATAGACAAAAAGTTATCTATTCCAGATGATATTTACCAATATTTAAATGCAGAGACTTACATTTTAAATACGATAAGGGTTTTCAAAGTGCAAAGTGCTTTTTCAGAAGTGACTGAGCAAGCTAGACACCTAGCTCCCAACAATTTAGTTTTCAGTTATTGTTTCTGAAAACTATATCAGAACCTATTTATAACATCAACCACTAATTGCCTAGTAGCAGTATTCATTGCAAAACTACCCCTAATATACGAATGTATTTCTCTGTCAGGTGCAACTCCAAACTAATCTTCATGAAGGGAATTCCTGTACCTGCTTGGGGCCACACAGACTTCAGCCAGCATACAAATCTGTTTGCAGGATTTGAGGCTTAGAAGAACAATAGTGAATTTGACACTAAAATAGCAGCACTGAGGCAACATCCTGCTCCTAACATTTTATATTAAGCACAGATCTTTGTCCGTCTTAATTGGGACTTTCAGCAAAATCCGTGGGTGTACTCAGAGGCTTAAAGCTAAGTAAATACTTAGCTGTTTCTGCACCGATTATTTCTGTCAGCAGTGCTCACTAAGGGCAGTGGTGCTATCTGATACGACAGAATGTGTTTCTTACAATGGGTACCCTTGTGTTTTAAAACCTGAAACATTTCAACTGTATAATTCAGAACTCTGCCTCTGAATGATCCACTTCCCCAGTTTTGCATTTCTTTTCATATTCTCTCACAATACTAATAAATATTGCAAACGGTGGCTTTTGCAGCATGCTGTGGAAAACAGTGAGCGTGCAGTAACATTTCCTCCCTTTATAATTACTGAAACTGTAAGACAGTATAATCCATCTTCATACCTTTTCTCCTTTGGGTCCTGGGGCCCCTGGGGGCCCTGGAGGACCCTGGTGACCCTAAAGAAAGAAACAAAACAAAAAATTAGTTCCAAACCAAAAAATTAAAGAAATAATTGATTCCAAACTTTCCTTTAGCTGCTTGTTATTAATAATGCTGCTTGCTAATAATGCTAAATAGTGATGTGGCACAAAATTAACAGGCCCAGAAAGAAAATGTATTGTGTGCAGGAAAATCTCTGTGCACAGTGGGAAACCAAAGGTTCTGGCAGGGCTTGATGTAGGTGAGGCAGCTGAGCTGGTTCTCGGTTCAGGGTTAGGGCCACTGATGGAAGTTTCTGTTTGGGAAAAAGACATGGCAGTCTGGTCTGTAAGAACAGGACTCAGTCCATCTGTGATGATGATCATAATTATTTTTCCGTGAAAGTCACAATATCTTTACATCCTTAACTAACCTCATTCAATCAGTTTCTGTTACTGAATGGGAAACTGCTTGGCCAGACAGTAAGCAGTGGTGGTGGTGTTTGGTGGTGTTTACTGGACTCTCTTTATAATGAATACCTGTAGTAGCTTTATAGGAACTTTATTCACAAGGGGTGAGGTACATTGGACAAACAATGGTTTCAAATCTGTGGTAAAAAACAACTGCTAGTGAACTCACAAAAAACAGTCATCGTTGCTTAAGGCTAACATTTCTGAGTAGGCAATCATGTCTCATATAAACACACATGTGAGTATCTGACGATCCTAAAGATATTGGTGTATTCTAGATACAGATCCCCCTGATATTTGAAATTATTTAGAGTACCACAGACTTACTTAGGGATGTGTATGTACATGAATTCAGTAAAAAACTCACCCCGTAACCCGGAATTCCTGACTCTCCTTCAGGTCCCATTTCTCCTACATGTCCCTGTTAAATGCAATAATCAGTAATAGAAAAATGAGCTTCCTCGTAAAATGTTACAACAATGCCTACTTTTTAAAGTTATCACGTGGAAAAATCTTCAGATATCGAGATTTGAGAACCACAACTTCCTTGTTAGGTCCAACTTTATTTGGTAAAGAATACTGGGCTTTTCCCTGTTCTGTGGAAAAAAAGGTCAATGTTTTCAGTCCTAACCTTATCATCCATGTGCATAATTAAGATCAAAAGGATCTGAGCTTTCAGAGGTGTGGAGGAACTCTGTTTATAAGTGCTAAGTATGCCAAGAGAAGCTGAGGGTGGTCCTCACCTTAGGAAGTTGAGGCCTTCTCTTGAAAATATTTGCCATTAGAGAGTTACTTTAGTTCTGTACTTCATGTGTTCAGGGACACAGTGCTGCATCAGTGGCCACAGAACTGGGTCCTGGAGCAGTGAGACGGGCACGTTGCTTCACTAGTGCAGAGGCTGCATGTGTCTGTGCACCTATCACACAGTGTGGAGCAAGCTTGGGGAGCTTGCGATGAAAGGAGCTCAAAGTTACTGGAAATACACTTAATTCAGTTAAATTTGGATCAGGTTCCCATTCAATAGGAGCAGCAGTCCTCATCTGAAATGCTTTGTTTCAGCCATGGTTAAGGTTTATTTTATGTAATAGCAAACCCCATCATTTCTGTTCTTGGAACTGGAAAGGTTTAAGAAACAGTGAGGACTGTGGGGCATAAGTATTCCATGGCATGCCCTGCCATCCTGCTTCTCTGACTGTCAGATGAGGAACCTGACCAGAGCATAAGATGACTCATTCCAGGTCCATGGCCTGGGTGTCTGTTTGGAAAGGTGCACAGGTCTCATTCTAATGCTGAAAGACCAGGGCACACATTGGGACGCACAGGCTGGGAAGGATACTGCATGCATCTCCAGCTACCTCAAAAAATATTCATACATGCTACAGCTGTGACTTGCTTCTTCCCATGGAGAGACATGATTCTGCTAAACCAGAAATACATGAGCTCTTAAGTAAGCATGTTTTGTACAAACCAAGGGACCTCGAGTTCCTCTTGCACCTTTGGGACCAGTTTCTCCAGGTTGGCCAGAGTCACCAGCAGGTCCAATTTCTCCAGGAGGGCCAAGCTGCCCCTTTTCCCCCTGTTGGTGTTGTTGTATTAAAAATAATAACAGATTGATACTAAGTTTCAAAATGCAGTTTATGCTTAACTAAAGTGTGTAACAGCATTATTTAATAAGAGTATTACATTTACAGATGTCATTTACTGTAGTTCTTAAAACGTCTGAACCCAGAACTCTGCAGTGAAAAAAATCCTCTGCTAAAGCCTTTCTATTATTTTGTTTTGGTTTGGTTTGTTTTAGCCAAAGCTTAACATTTTTTGGTAGCAGCAGAAGCTGATCTGAGTTGCCAAATCACATCCTGATACAAATTTAAATTTCCTAAGGTCCTGAATGTTATTGATTGCAGAATGCAGAATGATGACAATTTTAATTGCTGTGGCTAGCAAGAAAAAAAATTGGCTTGAAGCATGACATAAAACAGGGAGAGACTTGATTCAATTGAATTATTTTGTAATGTAATGTAAACTGGAGTTTCAGATAAAAGGAAGGGAACTGGGGAAGATGAAAAATACTACCTTCTTTCCTAAACGGCCCCTCTGACCTGGATTTCCCGGTGTTCCTTCGGGGCCCTGTATTAGAGAGAGAAAAAGAAATGATATAGAAAGGCCTGGAAACATGTTTAAACTGTGCTCCAAATTGGATAACTAAGCAGGCTTTTGTAATGCGGAGAGGTGGGAGGAAAAATTTCATTAACTGTGGCTGTGAGCAAGTTAGTAGGACTGTTTCAAGCTACGGCAGAAACAAGTGGGCAAGCATCAGGGATCACTTACCAAACTACTGAAAATGCACTGAAAATAGGGGGGAAAAACCCAACAAATCTTGTTTACACAGAAAATAATACTTTAGGAATAAAATTGCCTCAAGGCAACCACTGGTTTTAGAGAAATACAATACACAACATGAGGAAAACTAAGACGACCTTGGGGCTGCCAAGTGCAAAGAGCAGGGCCCTGACACAACTTGCTGTAGAGCAGAGACCTGACTCAGTAAGTGCTGGTGCCTACCACTGCCCGCCTCCTGGTGACTGTGTAATTGTGTGTGCTGCCTGCAGATGAAGGGTGCTGTGGAGCTACAGCCCTGCTTCCCTCTAGGTCACTTCAAAAAGTGAGCCTCCCAAAGGGCTGGATGTGTCCACTGCTCATTGGTTTCAATTTACCCAAAAGCTCTGTGAGTTAGAGGAGGTAATTTAGCTTCAGTTTTAGATAAAGGGAGATATATTTGGGCTTTTTTGAGTCATTGTGGTGATAAGCCAGGGTAAATATAGTTTAAACTGATTTGTGAAGGTTTCTTGTTGCTTTGTAAGCTTTTGTTTAAGGAAAATGTAATATTACTCTCACCCCCAATAAAAAGCTCAGACAATTGATCATAGGAAACTGATTTCCATGTTTAGACAAGGATGTTATAATCTGTCCTCATCCCTAGAAGGAGGTCAAACCAAAACTGTGATGTGAACACTCCCAGATGCCATGGAGGATGAGTACGGAGGGAGGCAGCTCTGCAGCTGCCTTTGGAATATGTGGAATAGAAATGTGAAAAATCCCCTGCTAACCACATCCTCCCAAACATCGAATTGCAAGACCCGCCTGTCTCACTGAGGCACAGCAGTACTGCCGATGTTGTTTACTGTATACAAGTAGAATTACACACAATGTAGATATGCCAGAGCTGAGCTGTTTTGTGATAATTTCAATGTATGAAACTTTTGAGATTCTCCAGAATTGCCAACTCAAAACAGAAAAATGAAAAAAAAAAAGTCAGGGTGATATCATTGCATCAGAAACCAAAATTTTTCTGTAGCACACTAAGTATGATGGCAACTGAAAGCACATTTTTTTCCTTCACTAGGAGAGTAGTTCACTGTGAAGAACCCAGGACTAAAGGCAGCAGATTGTAACATGGATGCTTAGAGGACAGAGGGGACAGTGCTCACAGCCGTTGACAGCTGGCCCTCCAACTAATGTTTACTCAGACTCCATCATCACATAAGAGCTACAGAGGAGGCAGCCAGAGGACTGCAAATGAGAACATGATGATTTTTGGTAAGGGAATCTGATGTCTGACTTGAGGCTACATACTTGCTTTGGAAACTGCTCCAAAATATTAGTTCACATTAAGAAGTTGCATAAAACCTCAGCAAAATAGATTTTATAGATGGATTTTAGCTGCTAGGAGTGATGCCAGAACAAATACATGAACTGATCTAACAACATTGACTATAGATCCCAATGCTTGTTTACTATTTGACCTATGCTTGCTGCCATTTCGCTCCATGTGCAATCTCTGTTTCAGTTGTCTATAGCAACTGCTGCTCTCATGATATGTTCATTTAATTCCTTTCACAGAGGCACCAATGTGAAGTTAGTTAAAGAATAAATGTCTTTCAAGGACAAAATGGAATAATGAAATTCTTTCTTCTGTCTCCTTACTTTTTATAGTATATTACAAGGTGATTGACAAGATAAGAATAGAAGGTCCACCAAAGACATGACATCACACCACAGCGTAGAATTATCATGTGAAGTAGCACTGCCCAGCGTGATAGATCCTCATTTCTGGAATTCAGTTCCAGTGCATGATGGACAGCAACCACAACATTGTCTTTACAGCACCTTGGCAGCAGTGTAGAAAGACCACTGTTAGGAAAGGCAGGCCATCCAACTGATCAGGAATAATTCGGATTATCTGACATCTATTATGTGATACTGGTTTTAAGTCACTTTTGACCTGTGTTGCATTCCTTACCAGAGAAGGAGCTATAATCCACACCAACGCTTTAAGAAATCCTGTGCTGTTGGTGACTGTGTTGCAATAATTTTGTAACTAAATAAACCTCAATGTTCAGGATCAATTTTTTTAGAAATGTGATTTTTAGACTTTCCTTTTGTTATAAAGGTTTATTAAAAGGAATGACGGCTAAGCATATATGTGGTAAGAACATTAGCACAAAATCTTAAATTGGAGCCAAATCTTGTGTGCTCTAAGGTCTAATGCTCCATCATTTACAAGCTGCTCAAAATGGCATTTCTTTGCCCCAAGGAACTTTTAATCTAAACCAAAAACTAGATAGCTCTGGGACAGCAAACAAAGCCATGAGTAGGGAAAGTGATACAAAACAACGGAAGATCTTACAGCACAATTTATGGTAGTAGATGCATCTTGACAATTTGTTTGGGAGTTTTTAAAATCTAAAGAATGATCTAATACCTTGAGATTGCTCACAGTCTCCAAATGAAGGTGAGGATAGAGACTAATGACAGAAGGTTGTCTGGACAGGAGAGATCTGAAGTGAGAGGCTCCAGGTTGTGTGGTGTATGTCTGGATGACAAGTGGTGAGGAATCACTATCTACTAAGAGGTCCCAGATTTAAGATAAGAAAAACATTTGTCTCCTCCCTCAACCAACCCTGAAAAGCTGAACCACATAGAAAAGGGAGGAAAGCTAATTTAAAGGTGGTCATCTCTAATTGCAATAGAAAATCAGAAAATAAAAAATAAAAGAAGCAAACAAAATTAAAAAGAAAATAATTACAAAAAGCAGATGAACAAAAAGTCCACTTAAACCTGAAAACACTTACAGGAATGCCCATTATGCCAGGTTCACCAGGGGGCCCAGCAATTCCTGGTAACCCCATCTCTCCTTTTTCGCCACCTTCTCCAAGGAGTCCCTGGTCTCCAGGGTCTCCCTAAAACAAACAAACAAGCAAAGAAAAACCCAACAGAAAAAGCTTAGTCAAGCTGCTGCTACAGAATAACTTATTATTGAGAAAAGCGAATTCTGAATCGTCAAGTTTGACAAAAAGCACACTGAAACTGATGGGAATCTTACCAGTCATATTCAGATCATGCTCCAAGTTAGGGTAAAGCACTTTCTATCTCATTCATACACTCCTACAGCCAGATTTTGCCTCATCCATCGCCAACTATCTGACAGTGTTCTCTGTGACATCCCCTGTCCTGGCACCTGCCACATTCCCTGGCAGAGCATTGATCCAATGCAGGGTGTGGAGCAGCCTTGGGCTCAGTCTCTCCAGCATGATAGTCACCACAGAAATAAGCTGTACTCAGTTCTCCAGCTTGCATTTCTTTGTCAAGCCATTCGACTTTGCAGCCCTTGCAGGGTAGGTACGTGCCTAAAAGGCACAGGAAAACCTATAATATACAGGGCCACCTATGTTAAAACTAAGTACACCCAACTGGGCTCTGTTGACCTGGTGAAATAGGACAAATAAAGAGATTTGGGTCCCTAAGCTAAAATGACTTCTTTACATCTGCTACAAAAACTAAATGTACCTTTGGGCCATCTTTTCCTTGAACACCGTCTTCTCCCGGAGGTCCTGGTTCACCCTTATAGAAAGGAACAGTTGAAAACAAAGTTATTGCCTAAACTTCTTGACATAGAAGTATCGCCTTGGCAGAACTCAGACTAGTTTTACACATGCTTATTATCTTTTGGACAACTTTTATGTTGCTGTTACAGTTTATTTATCTTTATTTTTCACTGATTTACAGTGACAGAGTCACAGTCCTGTTAATTTCGAACACAGGAAAACATAAAAGATGATCAACATTAAAAAAATGAGGCAATACTATGTCCATATAACACTGGAGATTTGGACAGTGGCACTGAGATTGTTTGGTTTCAGAGTATACAACATGTAATTACAGTACCCTCAAAAATATATCTATTCCGTCCTGAAACTTCCATGTTTACTTGGATAACTACTATATTGGTATGTTTAGTGACTCAGTTTAGAGCCATGAAAAATTCATCATTTACCAACAGTATCGGCACTATGGCATTTTAGAATATTTGCCTTTCTCAGGTAAAGACACCAGCAACTTGCAACTTTTGTTGCAGATAGTAAAAAAGCAAATACGATCTGCCCTATACTAATAACATAGTATTTCAGACATAGTGTTATGGTTAAGTCCAGAGTGCCCACAGTGGACCTGTACCAGGAATGGTCTTCTCCAAGGAGAGGCAGAATTGTGGAATGCACCTCACTGGAGATTTTGGGCAGGAGGAAAAGATGACAGCAAGGAGCTAATGGAACAAGAGAGCTCAATGGTAAGACTGAAGTCTGAAAGGATATAGTTTATGCTCTTTTAAAAGTATCCTGGATAAAGTCTGGTTTTAGCACTTTAAAAGGTTTTTTCAGCCTTCAAAGGTAGGCAACATAATAAGCAGGGGCACAAGTGCTTGGTAAAATTAAGTGCCAAATGAGCCATTCATAGCACCAGAAGCAAATCAGCTGCTTTATATGGTAGTACAGAGAGATACCCTGCTCTGCGGACACTACTGTTCCCATTATCTCACCTAGACTGCACATCTGTACACAGCATTATTGTGTGCTGTCACCTTAACAGCTGGGCTGGACACCCTTGGGTTTATCTTCATGCTCAAACCACTCGTTCATGCCTTTCAGTGACATGAGACACTTAGAAATATTTCAACATTATAATCAATACTCTTTTTAACTTGCTACAATATTACAATTTTTTTATTTTTATTTTTTTAAAAAGGTATCCAAAAATAGCTTCTTACTGAACTCTTCTGATAAATCAAGGTTTCTCAACCTGCATTTCTGACACATTTGTAACATACTTTCCTTTTCAGAAGATTTTGCATCCATAGCTTACCCTTAAACCTTGGTCGCCTGGTTCTCCAGCCTTCCCAGCAGGTCCAACATCTCCCTGGAATATCACAAGAAAAACAAATAATTGGATTTTAAGGGAAAATATTGCCAACGATGACAGGGTTTACAGATAATGCAGTCATCACGACAATAATATTTCTTAATGGTTCATTTCCTGTATCACTATCTATTTGGCTAATTAATCAATCACTCTGATTTGCTTTTATGAGAATTTGAAAATTTAAACAGAACAAGAGAGAGTAATTTCAACATTTACCTTTGCACCTGGGTCTCCCTGCAGGCCAGGTTCCCCTTCAGGGCCAGGAGGTCCCTGCATGGTACAAGAGCTACTGTTACACGTGGTCACCAAAAATAATTTTGCATCCACCAAATAATACAGCCAAAATTGAAGCAGAAATCCAGCATGAGACACTGGGAAAGATGCATGTCTGAAAAATCAAACTAAGACAACACAGTTCTTTGCTTTTACCAGAGCCCAACAGAAAAAAAGAAAGGAGGGTACAGGAGGATTTCAGGAACTGCACTGTGGATCAGGAATGTAGTGAAGACTCAGCAGTACCACTAAGCCTGTACCTTTCATCATAAATTACTGGCAGGCTGAGCAATCATCTATCTTTTGTAAATCTGACTGACAACTTCATCACTGTTTAGGCTTGGAGCCAAGTAGATATAGCCCTTGGAGAACAAAGTCCTTTTTGGAGTCTTTAGCCCTTAAAGAGTTAACAGTATCAGATTGCTTCTTGTAAAGTTTACATTTACACTTTTTTTTAATAGTGAGTCAGAAGACTGGATTTTGGGTGACTGAGGAAGTGTGTTTCTTTGAATAAGCCAAATCCCTTCTGTTCTAAGTGAGCTCATCCCTCAGCTACTTCATTGCAAATGTGGCTAATACATTCTGTCATATTTCTTTCAAAGAGATTAAAAACAAAGCAAAAAATAGAAGCAAAAGTTAGCAAGAAGACTGCCTGCAGCTGCTTTATTCATCTACCAGTTGCAAGGACATATGATTAATGCTGGTCTACTGTCTAATTGCAAGAAGAAAGATGCTTCCCCGAAAAAAAAAAAGGTCATTTGCTCAACTAAACATTCACCTTCTAGGTGCAGATGTCATGATCTTGTGCCCAAAGATAGTGCTAACAACAGAAACAGCTACTTATTTTAGACTTTTTTTTTTTTTTTTGTAACAGCTTTAAGTAAGGGAGTCTCTTGGGAGGTCATGATATTTAAGTCAGTTGCAGGTAATAAAAAAAAATAGGTTCTAAACACATTGTCCAGGCTTATTCAGTTGCTTGAGTGTTTGTAATTACTACAGAAATGATTAAAAGCTCACCTCAAAACCCATTTCTCCAACAGGGCCAGCATCTCCTGGTTGTCCTCTTGGACCCTGGCATTAAACAAAATTTTGGATGCATCATTTAATTAATATTAAATTACATTGTATAGTCTTGACTTTGTCTCCTCAGAACTCTTCTGATTGGCATAAAGAAGTGTATTTCATTGTTTTTCCTCCCGAATCCAACAGTGTATATAAGTACCATGATGGCATACAATACTGAAGACCTCATTGCCAATCTTGACACATTGAAATAACAGATTTCAAATAATAGCACAGATGTCTTTTTTAGACCAAAAGTAAATTATTATCTAAACTAAGCTCTCCTCTTGATTAACTGAGACTTTGTTTAATTAAGGTTTATTAGACTGTCTGGTTTGCTTTGTGGAAAAGCTTACAGTCTGGTATGGAATTAACTGAAAACAACTACTGTGTGCTTCACTGTGGATTTAGCAATGTTTATACAGGACAATCACTGAGGTGTAATGGACTAAAGGCTGGAGTGTTTTTCGTAATATCAGTAACCTTACTATAAGGATTTTCTTCTAAGCCCTACCATAAGTAATAAATTTATTGCAGTAACACAAAGGGATTGTTTCCTAAAGTGGCATGCTCAAATTCTCTGCACGTTAGATTGTCCATCTCTGTTCACAGAGTTGGATTTGTGTGCTGGGGGGTAGAGGTTGCCTGTAACAGCTTACAGCCGATTCCATAGCCACTATGAATGTATGTCAAGACAAATCAACCCTCTGGATGTATCCAGTCTTTGAACTTTCAGAAAGTTCATATCCATTTACCCCTTTGGAACTCATCTGTGTTTAAGTACATTCTAAATTCAAAACATTTTGTTGATCTATTATTCTCACGTAAAAGAAAGATGCTGCTACCCATATTTATAATAGAAGCCTTTTAAGCAAATATTTAGTGGTTTTTGTTTCATTTCCTCTTACAGACTATGCATATGGTTTTGCTAATTCTAATGACTTGGCAGTAATAATGTGAGTATATTCTTCCGTTGTAACAACAATGTAAACTGCATATTACTGAGAGGATTTCAGCAGATGCATACATTTTACCCTATAGCTTCATTTTAGTGTGAACAATTGAAATTGCAGTTAATTTCCTGTTGAGAATTCACTTGGTCCTGAACTAACTCTGTCGATTTTAATTTGCAGCAACTCCATGGCATTCCACGAGGCAAGTGTCACAAATCTTAAGTTTGATTCATGAGTGAAGTATTTCTTCATAATATTACCATGGAGCTTAGTCTGCTGGATTGGTAATGTATCTTTCCCCTGAGACTTTCAGGGAATTTCAGAAGCCAAAAATTTATAGCAATATACGGACTCCTTTTAACTATTAACAACAAGTAATTTGCAAAGAAGGATTTTACTGAAATGTCTGACAAGTAGGTAAAGTTAGAGTAATTTAGATCCAGCCTGTTTCTATGAATAGTTCTAATTGCTTACGTTTCTCTGCTCCTCCACCAATAATTAGGGTTTTTCTGCTCTGTGCAGAACTAGTGACAGGGCCAGAGAAACCGTTTCAGCAGCTGGCATTCATGTAGTGACGAGCTGACAGAAGATGAAATCAAGCTACTTGGATGGACAGTTAAAAAAGGAGCCATGTGTTTCATTTCATAACGTCTTGTGTCATTTTCATCACCTCTTTCTAGCTCCACCGACTGTTTTCCAAGGACATTTTACTCTTTTAGCACTTGAAAGAAAAGGTACCCTGTTCACAGGATAAGCTTTTCTTACTTCTGACACTGCACATGTAAATTCTACGATGATGAATACAACAGAAATGTAGGTTGCTCAAGAGTAGACCGCTTAGATTAGATAAGGCTGATAGTCATTCCATATACATGAAAATTCAGACTTGACCAGAAAAAGGCAGAATTTTATGTATAAGCCTTGCATTGTAAGGCTTTCAGATGTCACAGATGAAGATTAGATATAATAAATGAAAGAGACGAAGTGACAGGAATCAAATAATAACCGTTAGAAAATACATTTTCTGTTGAAACATTTTGCCGCTCCTACAAGTTGGCAGCTCAATGTAAGTAGGCAATTATATTCAAAAGAAAATTTACCAAAATAAACGTTGCTATTTTTCTAGCCCCCAAAAATGTGCAATAGAGTTCTGTAAACATGTCAGCCTATGGGTTAGTAGAAATAATATTTAATAATATTAGAAATAATAATAATAATTAGTAGAAATTATATACTTTATATCAGCATTTCATTTTCAAGATTTAAATTATGTCATTTGATGTGCAAAATAACTTTTCAGAAGCAATGAAAACACACAATTTTGGACACTATTAGATTTTTGCACTATAAACCAGCATCCTTCTCCCAAGTCCCCCTAGGACAGCACACACTCTTTCACTGAATTTATATAGTCTGATTTACCCCCAGAGATGGTGATGCAGTACTATTCCCATCATGGCTACACCTTGCAGCACTTTGCATATATTTGCTGCAGATTCTGCATGACCTTCTGTTACAATATTAGCCACATAAAAGTGAACGTGGCTTTGAAATAACAATCAGAACAAGAATCCATCCATCAGAGGAATGTCTTAGGTTTATTACAACAGTCTCTTTTTTTGTTGAAAATGTAACCTGCCAAATAGATGCAGTCCCTGAGTTCCTGAATAACTATCGTAAAATTTGCCTGAAAAAAACACCACTAATATCTGTATTGGCACATACATTTACATAATCCATAATGTCGATGTCTACCTCAATGCAGCATAAAGCCACATAATGTTGTGGTCCAAATTCTGTCATGCTCTCTTATGTTGTGCACCCCTTACTACAGTGCTTCCCAACATGATTAACAGGTCTCCTTATGAACAAGTTACATTAAGCAAGGGAGGCACAGTCTAGCCCTGCAGTTTTGGAACAATTACCTCACAATTCCTATCTAACCACAGTTGGCAACACTGAATCTTCGTAAAACAGAGCTTCAGCTACCAGGGAATTCAGTATAACATGTGGAAAATTTTTTAAGCAGGCATAGGGATCAACTTACTGGCTCTCCCATTGGTCCCCTGTCTCCTGTGGTTCCAGGAGGCCCAAGCAAACCCTAGAAGATTAAAATAAAAAAATAATAAAAAAATCATTGGAAACAAGCTGTTTCATATTCTGTAAAAAGCCAGTTCCTCTCTTATTTCTGCTCACTCAAAAGCTTGCTCGGAAACACCCAAGAAATACGTGCAGCCTTTTCTTCTGGTTGACATGCATTGCTCCACCACTAGCTCCTGTGGCAGCTGAGGAGGGCCTGAATACATACTTCCTCAGTTTCTTTTACACAGGAATGTATCTTAGCTGACCCACCATTTACTTGTTCCTCATCATTCTCCTTAGACTCATGTGCTGCTTGTGTGTGCAAACTGGGCCTAAACACAATGTTATGAGTGTCCTGCCCTAAAAACTGTATTTGAGATGATCAGTAAGGTTCACAGCCCGCTTTTCTTTCTGCTCAGCCTGCATCACGGCATGTGTCTCATACTCTCTTCTAGAAACTGTAGCTGTAGGAGTAATAGAGCAGTATCTTGTACTTTGCAATAAATGTACTAATTCCCATCATTTCACAGAATCACAGAATCACTGGGGTTGGAAGGGACCTCTGGAGATCATCTAGTCCAACCCCCCTGCCAGAGCAGGTTCACCTAGGGCAGGCTGGACAGGAATGCACCCAGGTGGGTTTGGAATATCTCCAGAGTTGGAGAATCCACCACCTCTCTGGGCAGCCTGTTCCAGTGCTCTGCCACCCTCAAAGTAAAGAAGTTCCTCCTCATGCTTAGATGGAACTTCCTATGTTCAAGCTTGTGCCCATTTCCTCTTGTCCTATCAGTGGGCACCACTGAAAAAAGATTGGCCCCACCCTCCAGGCACCCTCCCTTTAAGTATTTATAAGCATTGATGAGATCCCCCCTCAGCCTTCTCTTCCCCAGGCTAAAAAGCCCCAAGTCCCTCAGCCTTTCCTCATAAGAAAGATGTTCCAGTCCCCTAATCATCTTCGTAGCCTTTTGCTGTACCCTCTCCAGCAGTTCCCTGTCCTTCGTGAACCGGGGAGCCCAGAACTGGACACAGTACTCCAGATGTAGTCTCAACAGGGCACAGTAGAGGGGGAGGATGACCTCCCTCGACCTGCTGGCCACACTCTTTTTAATGCACCCCAGGATGCCATTGGCCTTCTTGGCCACAAGGGCACATTGCTGGCTCATGGTCATCCTGTTGTCCACCAGGGCTCCCAGGTCCCTCTCTGCAGAGCTGCTTTCCAGCAGGTCAGCCCCTACCCTGTACTGGTGCATGGGGTTATTCCTC
>VYXH01011375.1:230149-270999 GCA_013397275.1 Burhinus bistriatus | reverse complement strand
TTTCCTTTTGCCTCCGATGTAATTGAAGAAACCCTTCCTGTTGACCTTGACATCCCTTGCCAGATTTAGTTCCAAGGAGGCCTTGGCTTTCCTCATTTCATCCCTGCATACTCTAGCAGCATTCTTGTAATCTTCCCAAGTGGTCAGTCCCTTCTTCCACTTAGTGTAAACTTCCTTCTTCCACTTGAGCTTTTTCAGAAGCTCCCTGCTCAACCATGCAGGTCTCCTGCTTCCCTTGCCTGATTTCTTGCTCTTAGGAATGCACCTATCCTGAGCTTGGAGGAAGCAATACTTGAATATCAACCAGCTCTCTTGAGCCCCCTACCCTCTAGAATCCTAACCCATGGGATTTCTCCAAGCAGTTTCTTGAAGAGATCAAAGTTAGTCCTCGTGAAGTCCAAGGTTGCAACCCTACTTGTTGTTTTATGCCTACTACACATAATCCTGATGTCTATCTTCTCATGATCACAACCTGATAAGGTTTTGCTTCATTCATTTCTGTATGTATAAATACACCTAAAAGTCCTAGTGAATGAAGAGGAAATAAAAACCCATTGTGTCAAAGGTGAGAGGCAACAAGGTCCTAAATCTGAGTAGAAGAGGTAAGAGAAGTACAATGACAACCAACATTTTGAGTCTCAACCTCAGCACAAAATCACCACCATTACTGCTTTGTTTCTGCTTTTCTGCTTCCTTCCAATACAGTTTGGACTGACTGCTAACCTTCTTCGCAAAAGAAAGCCTTAAATAGAACATTAGATTTCCATTGAAAGAAACCCTAAAAGGAGGAATTTTCTCCTGTACATGTGATATATGTTTTACACATTTTTCTACATTTATGCCAACATTGATAGTACACATCTACTCTAAAATTCATCAAAGAATTATTTTTCTATGTCACAATGACTTTCTCCCTTAAAACTACAATAAAACTAAAAAAACCCCAAAGCAACTTCTAGGACCCGCCCTACTGACTACAATGGCCATTTCTTCTGTTGCGATTTACTATCATATTGTATTCTGTGGACCATCACCCATGAAAACACTGGTTTTGTAGCAGACTAGACCATGTTCATGCTTACTCTCACTTCTGCCCCTGGTCCTTTGTATGAATAAATGCAAATCATACAGTCAGAGTTTTCCAGCTGCTCTAAAGTAGACAAATTCCCTCGTATCTGAGTGTGAAACAAAATATGAGATTTTGTGGATTTTCTTTTGGTAGAAGTACTAGAGAATCTCATACTCACAAGTGCACCCTGATCTCCTCTTTCTCCTGGATTTCCAGCTTTACCCTGGTCAAAGAGAAATATTGAAAGATAATGCTGGCTTCAGATAATTTCTAAACGGAGCTCAGAAATTAGCAGAACTGTGTTAAGGCTTACTACAAAGATTGGCTGCAATACTTACAATGAGCCCAGGAACTCCTTTCTTTCCTGGATTGCCTCTTTCTCCCTGACAAATAACCAACAATATGTGAATTCTATGTACATTTTCTAGATAAGCTGTATACAGTTGCTGTCAGTTTAAATCACAGAATCATAGAATCACCTAGGTTGGAAGAGACCTTTAAGACCATCAAGTCCAACCATAAACCTAACACTGCCAAGTCCACCACTAAACCATGTCCCTCAGCACCACATCTACCTGTCTTTAAATGTTGGGTAACTCTGCAAAAAGTGCAGATTCAGGCTTAGATGGGCTTATACCATAATAAGGAAGTACATGAAGAAGACAGAAATTTGCAAATACCTTTCTGGATTAAATGGAACTTTATGCCTTCTGACATGCTAGGTTGTTTTTCTGTTTGTTTGTTTTCTTATCTGTTATGGTCTATCTCAATGTTTTGTACAGTACTGAGCAATGCAAGCACTCACCTTAATGCCTTGCGTTCCTGGTTCTCCTGGAGGACCGTCTAGGCCTCTTGGCCCCTGAATATTGAGCAAGTGATTTGGAATATTAATTATGCGTTATTTTTGGTTATCATCAGGGAGATGCAAGATAAGCTTTAGGAGAGGGGAAACATGTTTTGTTAGCAGGAAAACCAATTTTCATTGTATGTTAAGTGTGAAATAAAGCCTCAAAGAATCAAATAAGTTTCTGGTTTACTGAAATATGAATTTAAGAAGAAAGATTTTTTGAAAAATATGTAAACAAGGTGTTCAGAGTCTCTGTTGGAACCAGCTTGCATGCTGATATTTTCTGCTGTCTTTTCCATCCGCTTTGTATGCATGCAACAGACGTATATTTAGAACAATTTAGATGAGCACTGGTTATATGGAGTGCTTGCTTTTGAGTATAAGTTGTATATGCAAAAATCCAGCCTGCTAGTAAAACTAAAACAAGCAGCTAAAGTTCTTCCATTAGTAAACCACTGAGGCAAGATTAAAAGAAATTTATAATCTTGCACAGTGAACTGCTCTATTGTTAGACTAAAATGTCTCTTGTAAATTAACTTTTTATAACCAATAGATGAACCAAGATAATGTGGTATATTATTATATTACAGTGTAGCAAATATTTATTGCCAAAACATTCAGAAATGATGATTTAAGACTGGAAATCTAAATGTATTAGTTTACAAGCAAATGAAAAATCCTTAAAACAGGTCATGAGAAAAATGGAAAAGACTATTTTATCCATGCTGATTTAGGAGGTTATTTCCATAATTCTAAACACCATGACTTTGGATATGGAAAATAAAATTAAAACCAGTTAATAACAACCTAAAAGGAACGACCACTTTAAAGCAAGAGCTAGATAAATATCAAGACAGAGCCAGGCTCTTTACAACAGCATGCAGTAGGAGGATGAGACACAACAGCATTCCTGCTGGCATCTGGGCTAGGCTATGGCAGTGCCTAGAGGAAAATGATCTGCATTTTCAGAGTGCATTTCTGAGTTGTAGAGAACTTTACATCTTGGGTCATAGTTTACAGTGCAGGGCATGCAATCATGACTGACTTCCAGAGAGCTGTAATACTGTTCTAAGAGGTAACAATAGAGGCTTGTAAAATGACTTTGTTGGAAGCACATCTGATTTTATTTAGATTACTTTCTCCTCAAAAATGTCAGTGACTGACATGTCCCTCTTGAATTTTTTGAGACAAACCACAGCAGAATTCTGTTCTCTCTGACTTGGATTTACTGGTGCACATCAAAACCTCTGTCAGAACAGATGGTGAGTACCCACCCGCTTCTCTCTGGAGCTACGGTGAAAATGTCTGAGTGGTAACTCAGGAACAGCGTGTATTCAGAATCACGTAGGCTTTTTTTCTGAAATGGAAGTCTCTCAAGAAAAGGCCTTTCCTGTGAGCTGATACATAATTACACCCCCTGTCAGACCCAGAAATATCCCACGAGAAGCGTTTCAGCACTGCTGCCTCTGGCCAGCAGGAGGGAACAGACAGAAACCATAGGAAAAGGAAAACGAACGGGCAGGGAAAGCTGTCTGAATACTTTTGATACCTTGGTAGTTTGGGACACAGCTTTTGTAAGGCAATCCTTGGGTCAGCCTGGCCACCTTTCTTGTTTTGGTCTTAGCCAGGCCTGAGTATTTACAGGCATTTTTTTAAGCTAGAGGGGAAAAGAGGCTACAGAAGACGACACTCCGTGTCAATTGGGAAATTGAGAGTGTTAAACTGAGCGATTGCAGGATAGTTTTAGTGTTTTTCAGACTATTTAGATACATGACCTCTCATTTGTCTTTGTATAACCTCCACAGGGCTGATCAGGGGATAGAATATCAAGAAGAAATATTAAAGGAGGAAAAAGGACATGTTTTGGTTGTACAGATTTGTGTAATAAAGAAATTTCTTTCTAGGTTTTATCTTTTATCGTTAATAATATTAACAGATAAAGCCTTTGAACACTTGTGACTTTCTTTTAGTAATAAAGGCGGTCATAGCCCATAGTTTGAGAAATGGCCCTGTTAGGAGACCGCACAGGATTCTCAGTCTGTGTTATGCACATAACATACCAAAACCTTTCTGCTGGTCACGTAGATCTCCACTTCAGTGGAGTTCACATTGACAACCCAGTCATTAGGAAGAGACTGACAACTGATTTGATCACTAAAAAGCAAAAGGCCTACCATTCAAAACACCAACCTTCTACTATATAATTTTGAATTGAAAACAAAGTAACAGAAACCAACGTGATGCCCAGCTTCCGGCTCTGGGCCATGCCTGCCTTTAGCCTTCCTTTAGCCAGCCACAGAACAAAGTGCAGGAATCCAATGGAAAGGCAATCTAATATTCTAACAAAAACATATCATAACATTGGTATAAATAGTATGGTTTGGCTCATTATTGGCACAGATTAATTGGATCTGCATAATTTCCTACTATAGCTGGTACAGAGTGAAAGATACACATGATTTGCCTGCTGTTATTTAATTTAGGTTGCAACAGAGCTGAGGAGTAAGGCTGCCAAGTGCTACTACTATTTTCTTTGGCATGGGTTCAGCTTTGTTTCTAAAATGGAACATATTACATTGAAAACTCCAGGATGATAAGCTGAGAAAAAGTTCATCTAAGAAGGCAAGAAGTACCAATTAACTCTTTTTGTTCTTTCTCACCCTGCCTCCTAAATATAAGAACAGTGAAAATAACACAAACACACTATGTAGCTACTTCGCTATTTTGGTGGTTGACATGGAAGAATATTAGAAAATGACATCAATTTTAGTCTCACTTCTTTGAAAAATTAAGACAGATAAACACACTCCGCTATTGATGTATCACACAGCACACTGGCCATTTGTTTCACATAACCCTTAACTGCACACATTCTTCTAGGTTCCATATTCCCTGCTGTGAGAAATATGAAAGATATCACTCATGAAAACTTAGCGCTGATAACCTTAGGTAATTGAGGTTCTTTAGGCCAGTACAGACACAAACCCTACTGGCTGCTACAGACATAAGCTGCTGTTGCCTGACCCCGAATTTATGACACTTCACTATGTCCTTTATCTGCATTTTCAAAATTTAATTTCATGAGCTGCATTCCAGAAAAGTAAGAGCAGAAAAATTATTGCTTTTGATCTTTAAAACACCAAACATCAACCTGAAGAATACTAACTGCTAAGAATCTTAGCAGTTGTTGAGAATTTTGCTTAGGTCTCACTCATGAAATAAATCTAATGATACAGGACCTCTTCCTCTCAAATTAAGAGCTACAGTTGTATTATTCAGAGATTATGGTATGAACTAAAAGCAGAAACAGTCTCTGACACTGCGGTGTTCTTCTCCATATATTAGCAAAGAACAACAACAAAACCCCATGCAACAATGGCTTCATGGCTGCCTACACTGCTACCAGCATGTCTTCCAGACTAATGTATTTCTTCCTTCTGGTCATGGAGAGAAATTCCTTCTCTTAGGTACCGATATTCCCACCACTCAGAGTGTCATTCTGCCATTGAATTATCTACAAAGCAGTGTTCTCCCTTTGTCCTCCCCTTGTGCTTTCATGAGATTAACACTAAAAAATAAAATGTGGGTCACAAAAGGACCCAACCTTCCACATGATTCCGGCTGAAGTGCGTTGTCTCGAGCATGAGATGAGGAAGCTCTGTGCTAGCACTATGCTCAGTGGTGTATCCCTCCAAATCCCTTGACATTGAGATGCTCCATAGACTCCTAGACAGCCTGCCTTCAGCTGGCCAGAACTCCCGGGTGTACAGGAGACTGAGCAGCTGGATACTCTCAGGCAGAAGTAGGCTGCTGGGTAATCTTGGATGCGAACCAGTTGCTGAAAGGTCCAGAATTTATGAGATGAAGCAATTCTACTCTGTGACAGTGCAGAAGTAGAGGGTCAGTGCTTCTAAGACTTCTTGCAGATTCCAGCTGTGAAGACGGGATATGTTCTTATTTCAGCACACAACAAAGGGGAATTTCCATATGCTTCTATTTAACTTCTGTATGTGACTATGGCATGCATTTTTCCGAGGTCTGCCACACAGAGCTCAGAGTTCTGACACATCTTCTGAATCCAGTGATGACAAACCCCAGGTTTCAGAGGCCCCCAGATATTTTCCTTATGCAAGATTCCACTTCGGGTCTGATATTTTGATCTTGAAAGCAGACAAAATTCTCAGTGGCTTCAGTGGGAGTTTGTTCACAGAGCCTGAAGACTTAAGTCTGCTCTGAGACCCTCTTCCATGAAGTATTCCCAGTCATGCTGGATGGAGGCAAAGGCATAAACCACAGCTCCAAACTGGGACTTCCGCAGAGCTTGGGATGTTTGGGATTTATTTTGAGTGTTCTTTAATTATAAGCAATGTACTCCATGATGTGCTGCCAAAATCACAGAGACAGACTCCCTCAAAGATTCCTGTCTCAGTTGGCAGAAGATGTGTCACTCCTTAAATAAAAACTACCTTCTACCTTCAAATTAGGATCTAAATTAAAATAAGTCGTTCCCCCCTAAAAACAATCACCAGGTAGCAGATGCGGCTGGAAGGGAGGAGTGCCTGCAGGCGAGGACTCATATTCATGTCAGTAGCTTGGCTCTGACTCCTGCTCTGGTGATGCTGGCAGACAGACTTGCCAGAAGGGAAGGATCAGAGGAGGAGTTTAGAGGGGAAAGCTATGTCCAGAGGAATTAAAATGTACAACCTGCAGCAGTTCAGTACCAATCTCAGAGACAACTATTTACACCAGATTACTTTTGAGCTAGCCTTCTAATTCACTGCATCCTATAGGCCACAGTCAAACTGAAACTCTGGTCGACTGATAGGGCCCAAGGGATTTTCCTTTTTAGATGAAGCCCAAACATCAGCATTTTACAGTGAAAATGACTGCATATGTGTACTCCTCATCTGGTGCCACTGGCTTGTGTGTCCGTATTCAGCATAACACTTCAACATGTATTTCACTTTCAGACATGCTCCCACTGAAATCACAGAGAGGTAAGGCACCCATTTGTTTTATTGAATCAGGCCACTGAAGAAAAAGCAGTGCCAAGCTGCTACTTATTTTCAGCCTCACAATTGC
The DNA here is from genome assembly GCA_013397275.1 of Burhinus bistriatus. Classification (NCBI taxonomy): domain Eukaryota; kingdom Metazoa; phylum Chordata; class Aves; order Charadriiformes; family Burhinidae; genus Burhinus; species Burhinus bistriatus. The sequence continues at coordinate 264,001 of VYXH01011375.1, read as the reverse complement.
TTTACATTTCTGTTTTGATTTACATTTTCAAATCTGCCTGTGAAGGAAAAAGCCTGTTTTTCCCTTCGCTCCTCTAAACCAAAGCAGAGATTTACGCTTGTGTCAGAAGGCTGCCTTAGTTACTAACGTTGGGCTTCCAGGAGTCCCTAGAACCTCTCTCCACTGAACACATTTGTATAAGAACCTTTTGAACACTTCAGGAGCTACTTCTCTGCTAGCTGACACCTGGGGTTGGATGCTCCTGCTTACACTAATTCTTGGTAGTTCACTGTGCTTATCAGTGGGAGTGGATTCTTGCCCTCTGCAGCTAATGAGGGTTTCTCTTCAAATTTGCATAGACAAATATATCTGCATTTCAGTTTTGCCTAACAAACAGGCCTCAATAAACTCATTTTTCTGGGCATTAATAGATTATGTATGTGTGACATATTCCGTTCAGAAAATAAGCAGGTGACCTGTGAGATGTGGGAAGCATTTGTTATTTCTGCATGTAAAATTGTTGAAATAATACCAAATATTTCTTAGTGTATATGATTCTGTGGTGTTTCTTTCTTTTTTTTTTTTAACAGATAATTCATTATTAAATTAAAATGTCTATTATTAAATTAGCAAATTATTTCCTCAGAAAGAATTTTTTACTAATATATCCTTTTAAATAAGCCTTTAAAAAACACATCTGTTGTAAGGGAAAAATGAAGACTACTTTCAGAAGATCGTACAGATTCTCTCTACTGATGGTGGGTATGTCCTTTTCCATGAGCTGCTGAGATAACTTCCTTAATCCTAAACCCCAGATTCAGACAAATCTCATACTGATAGGTACTTCAGACAAACACAAGAAATTCTAAGTGTATGTAGATACATGCTCAGATCTGCTTCACCCATTTAAGGAAACTGAAGTCTGGGATAAATTATACTCTATGTCTGAAACTAAACAACGACAACAAAAAAAACCCAAACCCAAACATTTGGCATTGACAGCTGGAAACCTCTCTAATACAGGATAACCCACAACCACTACTGCAGACTTTTAACAGAAATTATACATTTCACATGCTACATTTCACAAACTGTTCCTACAAACTGCATCATGAACAAAGAGGTAAACTAAAACAGATTTCTTCTAAAGGAGGAGGAAACCATACTAAAGACAGAAGACTCATTTCAAACATGTGAAGTTTCTCTTATGAATAAACCTGTAGTGCACTGCAAAGCTGCTAAGCATTGTATATTTTGAATATGCAGATATTTCAAAATATTGCATATTTCAAATATAATGAATATTCAAAATATGTTTTCAAATATACTACGTTAATATTCAAATATATATAATATAGTCAGCTATACTATTTTGAATATACTGAAAATATAACTCTATCTGATCTTATTTAATAGTTTAGCAATCATGAAAAAGTAATGTAGAAGAATATATAGTTTAATAAATTTTGTATTACAAAGTTTGCTAATCACAGTATTTTCTGATCTAAAACCTTATTTAAAATGCAAAATGTGCTTCTCAAGTATCCATCTTTAACTAGAGTAAAACCTCCAGATCTTACAACTTTTCAAATTTTACCATGTATTTTCTTGGAAAACATAGGTATCGCAGTAACAAAGGAGGATAAAGGAAGGCTGTAATTGTATTTTGCTGTAGCAACAAATGTTTCTGCTTCCTATGACAGAAAGAAACCAACAAAATTACCTGACTGACAAGGATCGAGGGACTTTATCAGGAATGAATGGTAAGCACTGCCTGATGCTAACGCCACCTGTGAAGACACACTGGTCCAGCCACTGGTACGAGTTGTATAAATCCCATAGGAAGCCTGGATATGCCGTCAAACTGCTAGGTGAGGCTGATGTTAGAAGGGTGCTTCTTCACTGCTCTCCTTGACAAGCTCCATAAATCCAGTGAGAATACACTTGCTCATGCTGCAACCAAACCCATCTATACTATGAAGAGGAAGCACTTCCTGCAAATACCTTAAGTTCAGACTGCAAAAACATGATCAAAAAAATTCCAGACAGGAAGTGCAAGTGACTGGTGGGGTTTATGAAGGAAAGTGTTTATGAAAACCATGTAGCCAACCATCCCCAGGTAACAAAGTGCAATACTTTTCACTGGTACTGATTTTATGCATTGTGACCAAATGCTCATACAAATTGATGTGGACAGACTCCCTTTTTACTTATGTGGGCTTTGGATTAGTGTTTTGTTTACAGTGAAAAAATGGTTCCCATTTCTCTGATAAAAATGCATGGAATGGAAATCACAATCTAATCAGAGGTTTGAGATTCTAGCATATACTATCTTCTGACTTTGCTTCTTCCCCTCTCAGAACTATGTTTGGTCGATTTTTATTGTATTTCCAAAGACATAAATGACATGCAGATAAAGAAAATAGTCCTTAAAACATTGAAACAGTCCAATGGTAGTTATAAATATTTGCATATTGATGTCTACAGAATATAAGGCCAGTGGTCATTTTTGTTCTGGTCCTGCTCTCAGCTGAAATCAATGGCAAAACCCCATTTAACTACAATGTGAGGAGAAATGAAGACTCATATCATTTCCTACGTGGAAATACAAGTATCATTAGTCTGATTTCAGTACAAATGGCTTGAGTCCAGAGGACAGAGCTCAAAGGAAGCAAATGTACATGGGTTAAACATCAGATTCTTATTGGCAACACACTACTCTCTGCTCTAAGTAACATGAAACAGCAATATTACTCACTCTTCTTCCCTTAGGTCCCTGTGGCCCTGGTGGTCCTCTTGTCCCTGGAGGTCCCTACATGTCAAATAAGCTTATTATTAATTCTTTTCTACACACAGATTTCTGAAAATTACAAGGCTCATGCACATCAAGCAATAGTCAATGTAACCAATGCAAATCAATCACTTTCACTCATGGTTCAAATTCAATTAATTGCATTAGTACAACCTATCTAGAAAAATCTAAATAAGAGACTCTATGTAATGTTATTCTGAATGAGAAAGCATGATGTGACTGTTGGATAAATTATTTCTGTTCAACATCCAAAAATTGCTAAAGGATATTTGAATTTCAGCAACTTTATGTTAAAAACCCTAATAATTTCTGATAGAAGATTCAGTTTTTGTCTGTACTGAAGACCTGTAGTAGCCAAATTATAACCTAGTTATACATAGTCAAACAGAATATTTTTTTAATTAACATTGAAACTAAACACATAATGAATATACTTAAATTATATTAGGCATCAATGAATTAAAAATAAAATTGTTGGGCAATTATAAGCCATCCTTAAAAAAGTCTATTCCCCTGCTTGTCTCAACTGAGTGATTTTGAAATGGATGAGTAAATGATATAATTAGTTTTCCTGTCTCTCATGGATCATCCTGGTAAAGACTAGGTGAACAGACTTCGTGTCTGGATGGGTAAATTTTCATGACAGTTTTACAGACTGCAGTACAAATTAGAAGTCATTCTTAGCTTCAGCAGAGTAAAAAGATAATTTGAAAATGGTACATTTTATGTCAAACGAAAGCACCACTCTATACCTACAGGTAATCCTTCTGGCCCCATAGGTCCAGCGCCTCCTGGAGGTCCTGGGTAGCCCTAGAATTGAAATATAGAAAAGACAGAACAGTTTTATCAAAATTGTTATAGAAACAATAATAAATCCAGTTACTTATCTGAAAAAGTGGAGTTAAGTTAATAAGATGTTTACTGTTGCAAAATTTATTCCCAAAATTTTGTTTAGAAAACAGGTATTTGTTTGGATATATCATAACAATCATTAAATCAGCCTAAGAAGTTTTCCCACACACAGGCACTAGCTGACAGGGATGTACTGAAACAAAAGCTGCTGAGTTCTAAATGAATTTCAAAATCCTCATGTCAAGGCTGTGACAGTGGGAACAGAAAGCGGACAGATCCTGGTGTGGGCAGAACTGGCCGAGACAAAATGCCAAGAATAGCTCTTGTCTGAGGGCTACAATGGCTTACTATAGGGAAGGGCTCTCACTGCTATGACTTAAGTGGATTTACCTATGGCAATAAGCATTACTAATAGTTGAAAAAAGTACTTGATAAGATTGGATTCTATATTAATAAATCCTCCTTTATTAATCTCTCTAATAAGATTTTTTTCACAGATCAAAAGCAGCTGGTTGAAGGTAAATCTAGATTAGAGACATTTAATGAAGCACAGAATGCTTCAAAAATTATTGTCTCATGCTGCATAGATCATTAAGTTGGTCTGTAGCCTGAGGGTACTTGTTCTCTTCATTGCCAATGGATGCCCAAAGACTAATTACTGTGAATATTCAATAATAATATCCATTTGCACGACAAGAACATTCCCCACTGTACCACACTCCGGCCCACATCTGCAGCCTCTACATAAGGCCGCTGAGATTTCACCACTGCCTACCACATCCGTGTCAGATGGCGCAGGATGCAGCACGTAATACATTGCCTATAATCTCCCTGTCATCTCCTTGTAAACAGTTAAGTCTCTAAGTGTTCTCTGTACATTCTGGAGCCATCACAGTGCTCAGTAGCAAACACACAACCAAACCCTAACCACTTTTCCTCAAGAACTTCAACATGAATGTGACAATGGGCACATGTATATCGTTTTTTACTTCTGTGCCCCAACAACCTACCTAACATGACAGCAGCCTCTGGACTGTGCAATGCTGCATGACACGTTGCATCATGATTTCGGACAAGTGGTGTTGTCAGGAAGCCAGTCCTCCCACAAGAGTTCCACCCAGGGGCTGTTTGGGCACTGCTTTGCAGTAGAATTAGAGGTGGTGCTAGTTACAAGTCTGCCTATTAGAATAACCTGTGTTACTCCAGTCTGTGCAGGAGATTGTTATTTTACTTTCCCTCCTTTATTTATCTCTCCTTTCAATTAATTGTGTTTAACTTTTTTATGTAAGGCTGCTTAGAACCATTTTTCAAAAATGCAGTTGCTTTGTTGCTTCATTCAGCGGATCACTTTGCAATGCCACTTCCACAGAGGGGATAAAGCTGCTAAATGAAACTTCCTAGCAACAATGCATCATAAATACTATTCTTTTCTGTAATAAAAAAATGACTGTAAGAAGGGTGAGAATTTATTATTGGTTTGGAAATTAAAGTGCCTTTGTAAGTAATGCGATTATGGATTCTATGTTATTTGTGACTTACCATGACACCTTTCTCTCCAGGAGGACCTACTGGTCCTGGACTGCCTCGCTCTCCCTTTAACAAGAAAATCAAAAAGAAAATAACAGTAAGTGCTCTTTCCCTGACCTGTTCCATGTCCACTGAGCCAGGCATATCTGGCAAACAAGGCTAACCTGCAAAAACAATACCACAGCAGTCCAAGAGGTCTTCCGTGAGGGTTGTAGCCCATAGTCTACAAGAGATTTAGTAGCAGTATCCCAAGGTAATCATTGTTGGGCCAAGTGTAATTATAAAGAACAAGAATCCTCTGACACTGAATTCTATGACGATATTATGATTAAAAACACATGAGATATCTAAATTTTAATTTTAACAAGCAGTGCTTTCCACTGATGTATTTCCTTTCATAGATTATGTAAATTATAATTAGATTTTCACAGAAGTTCTAATACATTATTAAGACTCTCTCAATAAAATATCTAAATAGCAGCCACCAGTCTAGGTGAAATAATTCAGCCCTGCAGGGAAGAAATACAAATGGTGCTGGATCATTCTGACAAACAATTATGTTTTTATGATAATTGAAGCTGACATGCAGTCCAGTAATAGTTTCCTGTTTTTCAGTTTTAAAATACTTCACCTAAATAAAATCATGTCAAATATGCTTAAGCTATTTATACTGTTCTAGTCACATTAAGTCTGCGAAACTTTGCTTTCATAAACACAACTGTTACTGCACAGCAGATAAAACTAACAATCTTGTCTTCTTTACTCAGTTAATGCATACAGCCAAATTTTACCTTACTTTTGTCTTCATTATGTAGCAGTGCAAAACCAGTGACTACTGTATAAAACAAGTATAATTTATGCCAGTTTCTGTGAATCAATAGCAGTAGATAATAAAGTGAGTGCCATAATATGAACAAGATATTAATCTTATCGGCTCTAAATTAATTGTCAAGTAAAATCAAGGATACCAGATGCATACCTCAAATAATAGCATTTGGATTACCATTTATTACATCCCTGTGCTCTGAAATAGCTACAGGAATATTAGCTTTGTCAGTGGTCAGTAAATGATCTCTCACCAAAATTTTAGCGCCCCAATGGTTTTCAAAGCTGATTTTTGCTGCTGAGTAGTCACATACGTTATTGTACCTTTTCACCAAGGCTTCCAGATGGCCCAGTTTCTCCAGGTAAGCCAGCTGATCCCTGTACAAAAAGTAAGCAGACTTTTATTAGCACAATGTCTATACTAGTTCCTGGTTGGCAGCTCCCCAGCAACCTAGCAGCAGAGCACAGCACATTTCTTCATCCCAGAGAACCGCTGGTCTATTTGCATAAGTGCTCCGGTGGGGAAGTGAAGACTGCACAATCTAACCTGGCTTACAATCCATGCAGGACGATCACTGCATCTAGACACACCAACAGTAAATGGCTACTGCTTGAAAAAAAACCACATTAATTTAATCACCGTACTGTGCTACCACCTAAGGTCTGCCACTGAGCTCAGTCTTGCACTGCTAGAAGCTCGACAAACATACAATTAAAGGTGATAATTGCTCTGCTAGCGCTTCAGTCTGACCACAAATTTCAAAGGGAATAAATTCAGTGGAACAAAGTAAAAGCCAGTCAAAACAAAAATGATATTGGATCAGGTGTTGTCAGAATTTTCGTTTTAAGTGTTGTAACCCCAAATGCCTTTGAAGTCAGGGATCAGAGCCTTTCAGTCCTTTTAAAGATGAAATAACTCTCTCCTGAGGCTCCCCTACAAATTTCCACTGGATAGAACAAGTACCACCATATGGAATAGGAAACATGAGAGGAAATACTTTAAAAAAAGCTTATTCCCAAGTGCTTATAATAAACCCTTCATTATCAAATGCAAAGAAAAAAAGTAATTACAGTGCAAGGCCCCAACTAAGGAAAGTATGAACCAGTGAGCTTGAAGAAAAAGCAATAGGTGCCCAGAGTACATTGCATGAGGGCTCGTGAAAGATGGCAGAAAGGTGGAAGCTCCTAGTAGTGATGTAATACCCAACCATACCATGTCTGTAACGCTTTAAAAAGCAAAACTTATTTGCACTTTTAAAAATGCAAATAAAAAGGTAATTCACACATTGGCATTACTATCTCTAAATGTGTAGGAATGTACTAGCTTAAGTAGCACTACACTGGCACTTAAGTGAGATGTTTTTTTTAAAAGTGTTACTTCTGAGCTCACTAGACAGCTCCTATCCCTTTCAAGAGCCTAAGAGTAGTTCATTCCATAGAAATAACATCATAGCAGAAAGAATATTGTAGTCTGAGATCTCTGCCTTTGAAAAAAAACCCACATTTTTTTATCTTTTACCGGTATAATTTCAATACAGTTCAGCCTCAAGTACCTTAACATAACAGATGCAAAGTAACTAAGGCTTTATGATGGCTTCTTATTTTCTTGGACTGCTAGCTCCTCTAGATATCTCAGAGTTTAAATATATGAATGGCAATAAGCCATTGATACAGCTGCCTTTGAGGCAGACAATACTAGCACAAACTACTTTCTAGAAGGAGCTAAAGAGATAAACAGGCATCTCTATGGCTGCTGGACTGATGCATTATGTGTGAGAACGTGTGTATTATATGTCAGAACTGAGATGTCTCTTGGCAGCCACCAAAGATTCATCCTGGTGATACTGGCACTAAGGCGATATCCAGACGTCATTGGCAGGAACGAGGGACTTTGTGACGAACTCTGAGAACCAGACCCACCACGACTACCAGTCATGGCCAACAGTAGGCCTCAGCACTAGGCAGAAAGGTTTGAGACAAAGAATTACCCTGTACTCTTTGCTCATCAAGATAAGGGGTGTGGAGGTACGGTTTCAAAAGGCTAAAGACTAATTGCTTTGATTCTTTTATCCCAGAAAGGACAGAAGGCATAATCAGAGCCAAGATGTAACCCAGACCTATTCTCCTTCCAGAGAGACGCTCCTGATCTCCCAGCCAGTGCCACACTGTTTACAGGTCTGAAGATGCTGATTAGAAAGATGGGTAGCTGTGCCTTACCCCAGCTGCGTATACTATACAGCCCCTAATCAAGTCCCCTTTTCAATTCAAAAGTATTATCGTTCTAAGTTGCTTTTGTCAGAAAGAGAAGGAATGACTAGGAAGCAGTGACTGTGAATGTGCTGTTGTATTACCCAGCACATCAAGTGTAGGCTACAACACCTCCCAGAGCAAGGACAAAACTTGGCTATTAAATAGCAAGTTTCCTAGACGCTGGCCATTCCTCAGAAGAAAGTAGTGAAGTAAAGAAAATTTACAGTAAAAATGCTAAAAGAAGAAAGTGGTTTTTTGTTGATACAAAAGATGGAAAAAAACCTCTGCATGAGTGGAACTGGATAGGTATGGAAAGCAAAAAAAAAATAGTCAAGATGATAAGAAGAATTGAAGCCAGTGAAATGGTAAAGGCAATAAAGACTTCAAGAGGAATGAAGGGGAAAGAAGTTCATGACAGTTCAGGACTAAATCCTCTTCCACTCCTTCATCCAAAACAGAGGGCAAGTGCCTGAGACTGAGATAAAGCTAGGACAGGTGCATGCAGAGGCAAGAGAGGGGGAAAAAAGCTTAAATAGGAATATAATTTTGGTCCTTAAAACAATTAGTAGCGTACAGCAAAGAGAAAGTGCAATCAGAGAGCAAAACATCCTGTTCCATCAATACATTAGTCATAAAGTGCTGTTTTCCCTATGGACTTTCTTAAAGATCACATGGTTCCTTACATCCCAGATTTGGATTGGTTTATTATAGCAACCAGCCACTAAGACTGGATTGAGGTTTCAACTCTCTCTTCTCTTTACGTAAGAGGATGAATACAGTCCAAAGCAGGTTTGTTGAGACAGTGTCTTCCAGCATCCCTTCGATCCTTTGGGCAGCAGTGATGGATTCCAAAAACCAAATTAAATGTATTAGGCAACAGAAAAGTAAAGCAAACCCCCCTGAAATGTTTACAAAAATCACCATGGTTTTAAACCTTATTAAAAATATAGCCATAAAATTCCATTTACAAGGATTTGTGTAAAAACCTCCAGTGACAATAACAGCATTTTAGAAACCTTCTTGACAGAAGCATTTTTGTGGAAAATCAATCAGAGACCAGATCTCACAACTAACATGCCTGAGAAAGACAAAAACATCTTGCCAGGGCAAATACTCTGCATTAGAAACAAGACTGTAGTTGAATAATTGAAAACACATTGTACACTTAATGCAAACCCAAGTATGGAGTCATCCACTGAGAAGCTTGGTAGTGAGAAATGAATATTCAGCTGGTTCCAAACATTCCTGTGGAAGCAGTTACCTGTCAGGTTTGACATAACACGTTGTTTTGTGGTAACTGAAAATTTTCAAGTCCAATGTTATTTCATTTAGAGTTCAGTATTTTCAAACATTTTTATTCAACATTCTTTTAATGAGATGATGTAAGTAAATTTAAAATATTATCTTGCTACATTAACATTTTTCTATGAACTTTTTTTGTCATTTACAATTAATTTTCATTAAAATTTGTCCTGATTCTGTGCTGAATCCCGTCACTCCAGATCCAGCATTCATCAATATCCTAATCTCTGCCTGCTTGTTAAAAGTCCCACTTAAACATTTCTTTAAGAGCCTGACAGCTTCATACTTCATGAAGGATTTTATACATTTTAGCACAGTACTCAAAAAACCCAAAATAAGCCAACATTTAGGTTTGATTTTAACGATCAATACCTACTTGAGGATCCTTGAAGATTCAAGCCAACTATCTATGTTAAAAAGACAACTGGAAGTGATGGACAGGAGGAGGAAGAAAAGTGAATGCTCTAACAATCAGCTTCTACTATTTCATACCCAGCTCATAGACAGAAAAATACCTCTACCACTCATATTATGAAAATGAAGTTCTAAGAAATAAATATTAACCTAAGCTCTGTTTTGCTAGCCAGACATAATTTTTTTAAAATCAGTCCATCTGGACCCTGGTATCTCATAGGCACTAATATCAGATCTGTTCATGCATGCTTCTAACAGATATGACCCAGATCAGGCGTGGACAAAAATTTGGAAGAAAGCAGGATGCAGGGTTTACACTGGCTGCTATTTGGGCTTCATAGCATCTGCAGTAGAACAAAAGGTAACTGATCTGTGAGAAAGAGGTTTCATGGACAGTTGATACCCGCTCTGGAATAAAAAACCCTGCTGGTCATAGATTTCTGGGTGAATTTGTATCAGGTCAGTGCTTTCATGTGACTCTATTTCTGATCTGAACAAAAGCAGTACGTTACTGAACCACAGACAGGCTTTTGAAACGAAAGACTTTCAACAGAGCCTTTGTGTAGAACATTTGCTTAATACGGTACCAAGATCAGGTATGAACTGAATGGAAGAGCTGTTAGTATCCTGCACTTAGAGGTAAGAGTAACCTGAAGTTTTAAAGAAAGCTCTGTCTCCAGACCACTGGAGAAGCTGAATAAAACTAACCAACAAAGAAACTGGGAAAATAGTTCTGAAAATGTCACCCAATTACACTCTAGTTTCAACAAGGTCTTCTTCTAGGCCTACAGTCTGTTGTTTTAATGCCGTGGAAGACCTGGGTATAAAACTGATTGAATCATGGAAAAACAAAGTTTTGGCTTTCATCCCCCACCTTTCAATTTTTTATTTTTTTTATTTTTTTTTTAAATTTTTGAGGTGTTTAAAAAGGATTTTTATCTTTGGGGAACAGAATGGAACAAGGTCAATTTTGGAGGATATATTTTCTCATAGAAAGGAGAAACTCTAGTAACTTGGGTTATCTGAAAGACCAAATAAAGAATATAAAGTAAACTAATGCCAGTTTACTTACAATTTACTCCCAGTTCAATTACTGAATTAGTTACTTTTGAATCCCTTAGTGACTAATACTATGTTTGCCCTCTAATGGCACTTTAGTTTGAATTATCGAAATGCAAAAGTAGATAAGAAAATGGCCCCATGTTAGACCTTGGCATCTGAGGAGCTCTTGGCTGACAGCTGTGCAAACTGCTGTATGTATGCCACATAACAATACTGGCTTTTGGTTGTGTGGTCCTTTTTTATTATTCAAGCTGGTGGTTCCACCTCTAAACTTTAGAAACTATTTCCAACCTCATAATCACAGTACTAAAAATGTTATGAAGCGACCATAAGATCTGTAGCTGCCTTACGCAGGATTATGTTGGGAAGTATGATATTTGAAAGGCAAATTCTATTTTCTTCTTTTTGATACTGAGATCTGGCCATCTGTTTCAATAGCATTTTCTGTCTGTTGAGAAAGTTACTTGGTAATCAACCAGAGGCGATAATCTGAGTGAAAAGCTATGCTTTATTTCTGCCAGTGGAGGAGATGAATGAAAGCAGAGACACACCATATTTGTACCTTGCAGCTGATGTTTCACTCAATGTTTGAAAGGACTCAAAACTTGAACTACCTGTATATTTGAAAGGCAATATGTACTGGAACCATTGCTTAATTTACAGCAGTTTTAGGAAAGAAATAAATGGGTTAAATTTTGCTTCCAGTGATACCAGTGTAAAGTAGTGTAATTCTGTTTGATGGCATTATGCAGTTATGCATTTAAAGGAGGTCAGCTTACAAAGTGGGAGCAGGATGTGCCCACTGGCAAAACCTTGGAAGCTAAACTGCAGATGCCATGTGCAGATACTATTTCTCTATATTTTTCTTCCCAAACCACCAGAGTACATGAAGTACATCAGTTAAATTCAGACAGACAGTAAAAGGGACAAACAGTGAAAAGACTGGATGTGTGCCAATACCTACACTATTACTGGATAAGTTTAATGCATACTGGAACAACTTATCCTTGATTATTGCTAAAATAGCCTTAAACATTTTTCTCATATTTTAGTGCTGCAAAAATCACTTGAGCATGCCAATAAGTATGGATATAAAGCTATAGATTGGGTGGTGGGAAAACAATGACACACAAGCAAAGTAACTGCTACCCAGGTAGCATCTGACTCCCTGGAAAGATTAAAATCCTCTCTTGGCCAGGGAAAGAGTGGAGGACTGGTACACTTTTCTGATGTTCTACTAGATCTGTAAGGGTTCCATTTGTATGTGAATCTTTTAAATGACCATGAGAAAAAGGCAACCTGAGATCAGTACTACAGTGGCAGTCAGGACACTGTTCACTCGCTGGGAAAGAAACTGCGTTTTACACAGTCCACTTGCCATAAGCAGCTTGGAGATGACATGAAGTGAATTGGGTGACACAAACTCCATCCAAATCTGAAGTATTTTCACTTTTCAAGTGACAATCAGAATAATGACATTTATAGAGGTTCTTGGTTTTGATTGTCAAGTTCACACTAGTACATTTTTGTAATCTGTGCAAAGGAAAAAAAAATTTCTTCTGAAGGTAGATATTACTCCAGAGAGTCATATCTTGGCTAAACTGAATTGAGATAGAAGTTATTTACATTTATGCATCTAACTAGTGGCTTTTTTTCTTGCGTAACAATTCTCACATGGAACAGATTATCCTTCTCTTTGACGGTTCTCAATGGTATAAGGAGTGTTGACTTAGTCCTAACTTGCAAAACCATAAAGGGTGTGGGGCTATGGGTATTCTGTGGGGTAGCATGGCAGCTGAAACTAGCTGATGAAGAGCACTACTAGCAAAAAGTCCTTCAAGAAAAAATGAACAACAGGCTGAAAAAGCTAATCTCCAGATATTGTAACCTGTTTCCCCACTCTTCTTGAGACAAAGACCTAGCAGCAATGACAGTATATCAGTTCATCTAGGATAAAAAGCAGCAGCACAACATAGGCATAGAAGTATCATTATTACCATTCACTGTAAGATCTTCATAGAATTTACATTAATCTGTATCCAATACGTTTCTGAAAGCAGCTGAACTAGTTCCTTCTTCTGAAGTGTCTGGCAATGTCCCATGCATTCCCCAGTCTTTGAAAAAAAAGGTTTTCCTCAATTAACTTTTCTTTTGGCCTATGGCTTACAATTCCTGTTTGCATATCCCCAAAGCCCAGACTTTTCATGATAGTTGAAAGAACTCCTTCTATGGAGCATCCTGAAAACATCAGTTAAAGGCCATATAATCTTTTCTTCAAGCAAAAGGAATTGCAGTTTCTATTCTCCATGAATTAAGCATCCCTGGTGCCCAATCCAGCTAATTTTACCTCTGCAGGAGATGTGGTAATTGCTTTATGGGAATTCTTCTCAAAAGCAACCCAACTCCTAGGCACATGGCCTGACTGCAGCGTTTTCCTGCCTTCTCATGTACTGTCACAGGCTGACCATTTTCAGCCTGCTGTGGAGCTGCCGTTGACAGCTTGAATATAACTTTTTTTTTCTTTGCTGGATCATAACTTTCAACTCTTTTTAGCTTTTTTTTTTTGGGGGGAGGGGAAGCAATTCTCATTTCAGCTTGGTTTCTCTTCTGCTGTTTCAGAAACTATTTGCAACTGGGCAAACTTGCTGACATGTAACTTTTCCAGGTCTTTGAAGATTATTTTTTCAGGATTTGTGTTCATGAACTCTGCTTATTTTAGTTTGTTCTTTTGATACCAGTTGTACATGCTGCAGCTGACAGTTCTACCCTTGTAGTCTGCCTCAATATGTGTATAAATGTCAGTGATTTCTTATTCAGAACTGTATGGGCCAAGGACTGAATTTCTGTAATGGAGCTGGCAGGGAGAAATTGGAATAAACTTGCACTTAGTTACTCAGCGTGGCCCAGTCTGGGTAAACACTAGCGTTACCAAATAGTAACACAATCCTGACAAGCAACTGTTTTAAGTTCAGATGAGTTCAATTTTTGCACCATAAAACTTGAGCAATGAATCATTTTCTTAAATCATCCCGACAGTTTGACACAGACAGGTCATTTGTATGAGATACTTGAAGCTGGTTTCAAATATTTGCTATCCATCACTGGGTAGCATCTGATCTAAGCATACCAAAGCCAGTTGCACATGTCAGCAAAGTGAGATTTTCCTCCCCCAAACGTAAGGGCAATTTTCTCAATAGCTGAAGTGGTTGTTTCCTATGGCATGACTTCTAAAAGATTTTGTCTCATCAGCAGGGTACATTTTCTTGCCTGCTGTCCCTTACTTCTCACTATCTTAATCAATCCCTCTTCAATTGGACCTGATGGTCCTGCAGCTAACTGAATATCTTGCAGCAAAGGACAGCTGCAGCGTCCTACCACAACTCTGGGCTCTCCTCAGCCAAGCTGCATCACCTGAACCTGCCTGCATCCCCCTTTAAACAGGGCATATTCTGTAGCCAGAGAAACAGTTTTTGTTGTAGGACTCAGTTAAAGAATAGTGTCTAAAGTTTGATCTTAGGCACATTCCTGATGTAGTGTTAAAATGTATGTCATTTTAAGTTTATGAGCACTGTGAACATTTCATAAATTTAATCCACTCAGTTTCCACACTGGACAAGCATCCAGAAATACTTCAGCAGAAATGTGCTCTGAAGAGTTAGCAGCGTCATGTGATGTAAGAAATGTTGGACAATATGGCTTCTAGCCTATTGACAAAGCTGTACTTCAGCACATAACCCATCTTACTAGACTGAATAACCAAACATTATGGTCCAATCTCTTGCTGTTGAAACTTCCCTGCTTTTGCACAGCTGCCATCTGTATTCTTCTAAGCAGATATTAAGCAGTACTTGACCTGGAAAAGCTGCTACAGAAAATCAGTAACTACTTTGGCACCTCAGGCAGCAGTGACAGATGTATTAGTCAAAGACAGAAGATGGATAATACCAGGAAAAGTAAGAAAATTAAAAGAAACAGAAGAAAAATATTGGTGCAACCCTTTGGTAGCAGACACACACATGTGCCTCATGTCATAAGTTGCTATGAATTCAATATTTACAGGATTTATTATTGCAAAATTGCTTCTTTTGACAGCTTTTTCAGGAAATGCACTAGTTTTCTTTTGGAGAACTGGAATACTGTCATGGATTCCCCATTGCTAGAAAAACAGTATCATATATTTTAACCATGGACTTAAAAGTATGCATCATATCCTGTAATTTGAAAAACTCAGTCAATAAAGATCATAAATAAACAACAAAAAACAGGTAAGCCAAAAAGGGGCTTGTGAATTAAGAAGTCTGTATTCTCTCTGCACACCAAGGAAAAGAAAAATTACTTGCTACAAACACAAGCTGGTGCGAAGCTGGAAGTAAAAACTGCATCCAAAGTGTACAGAAGGACACTGTTGCATCAGGACTCACATCTGGAAAACCATTTTCTGCACAGGAGAAAAACCATCCTCTTCCTTCTAGTACTTTTCAATTTACTTAGGAAAAGCTTAACTGTTACAGATTACAGTGGTGAATAAAATGAAGGAAAGGGATTTTGAAAGGTCTTCCTGTGAGTTCTGCTGAGTGTGTTTGACAGGCTGTCTCCTGTTTTACCATTGGCCTTAACCACAAGATAACATATATTATCCCCCTAAAGACCATGTAAGTGGGCATTAGTCCTCTGCTGCCAGATAATGCAAAGGTAATATAATATGATCAAGAGTTTATGAAGCTCATTTGATTAAAATGCATGTACATAAAGCAGAAGACATTGTACAATCCACAAGTAAAAATAAAGTGTATTTATCAATAGCTTATAAACCACTTCAGTTCTCAGGTATTTCATGTCATCCTGTATCATATGCAAATTCTCCAAACAGCAAGTGTGGGAAGTGGTAATTAATGATGGGCCATAATTATCTTTCTTTGTAACACTGTAACAGGGCTGCAACATCCCCTCTTTTGGCACAAAGAAAATTGTTATTTTATTCTTGCAGCCTGTCCCTGACTACAGTTAGGTAGTTAGTATGATTATTTTATTAATCATCACTGCAACACATAATCATTGATTATATATTTGAGCTAGTGAATATTACAGTTCTATTAGAATGGAGCTCATTTAGCAGTGAATGATATTATGTTCATACAAAATATCTGAGTTGTGGAAAATGTGTGCACTGAATTCAAGTTCACTGAGGAGCAAAACAAAGCCCATGACAAATCCAGAAACTTAAGGTTAAGTAACTAGCTTCTCTGACTGTTTTATGTACTATTATTAACATAGTGACTGAAGACTGAGCTTAGCTTTGTCTTTTATTGAGGATTTTGGTGCATGTGGCACTGTACAACAGAGCAAATGCTATCAATTTTCCCTAACATGTTATAGGCTGAAAAACAGAATTCATGTGTAATAAAAGCTTAATTTTGCTCACTGTTGGAACAAAAAAAAAAAAAAGGCAAGTGTAATGTTAGCAGAGAAATGCTGGTTGTATGGACAGGAGAGTATATCACTGTGTTCCATTACAGAGTCATTTCTGTAGATGTCCATAAAAGCAACGTAGTGTTATGATGTCCCATCCATTCTCCTCTACCATGACATCCTCATTCTCCAGTACTCATCCATGTTTGCCCTAAGCATTCAGCAATATAAAATTGCCCAGATTTTCCAACTGGTATTATAAGGAAAGGAAACTATTGCTTTACAGCTCTGATTACAACCTAATAAAATGAAGGTTTTGCTATGTATAAACTGCTGAACAAAACTATGAATCAAGCTGCTGCTAAGTATACTTGCTACATTTAGAGATATGCTGGCTGAATTTTAAGTGGACCTTATGGCATTATTGGTTCCTATGATGGCATGATTGGCTGGGTAGATTAGGGGAGAGCAGTGGACGTTGTCTACCTCAAATTCAACAAGGCTTTTGATGGTGTCTCCCATAACATCCTCACAGGTAAGCTTACGAAGTGGGGGTTAGATGAGGGGACAGTGAGGCGGATTGAGAACTGGCTGAATGGCAGACCTCAGAGGGTCGTGATCAGCAGTGCAGAGTCCAGTTGGAGGTCTGTAACTAGCGGTGTTCCCCAGGGTCAGTACTGGGTCCAGTCTTATTCAATATATTCATCAACGACCTGGGTGAGGGGACAGAGTGTACCCTCAGCAAGTTTGCTGATGACACAAAACTGGGAGGGGTGGCTGACACACAGGAAGGCTGTGCTGCCATACAGTTAGACCTGGACAGGCTGGAGAGTTGGACAGAGAGAAACCGAATGAAGTTCAACAAGGGCAAGTGTAGGGTCCTGCACCTAGGGAGGAATAACCCCATGCACCAGTACAGGTTAGGGGCTGACCTGCTGGAAAGCAGCTCTGCAGAGAGGGACCTGGGAGCCCTGGTGGGCACCAAGTTGACCATGAGCCAGCAATGTGTCCTCGTGGCCAAGAAGGCCAATGGCATCCTGGGGTGCTTTAAAAAGAGTGTGGCCAGCAGGTTGAGGGAGGTCATCCTGCCCCTTTACTCTGCCCTGTTGAGGCCACATTTGGAGTACTGTGTCCAGTTCTGGCCTCCCCCATTCAAGAATGACAGGGAACTACTGCAGAGAGTCCAGCGGAGGGCTACAAAGATGATCAAGGGAATGGAGCACCTCTCTTATAAGGAGAGGCTGAGAAACCTGGGTCTGTTTAGCCTGGGGAAGAGAAGACTGAGAGGGGATCTTATCAGTGCCTATCATTATCTAAAGGGTGGGTGTCAAGAGGATGGAGCCAGACTCCTTTCAGTGGTGCCCCGCGACAGGACAAGGGGCAACGCGCACAAACTGGAACACAGGAAATTTCATCTCAACATGAGGAAAAAATTCTTTACTTTGAGGATGGCAGAGCACTGGGAGAGGCTGCCCAGAGAGGTGGTGGAGTCTCCTTCTCTGGAGACATTCAAAACCCGCCTGGATGCATTCCCGTCCAACCTGCTCTAGGTGAACCTGCTCTGGCAGGGGAGTTGGACTAGATGATCTCCAGAGGTCCCTTTCAACCCCTACCGTTCTATGATTCTGTGATACCTATCTAAGCAGATACTTTTAACTGACAAGAGTCCAGCTTCTCGGTCCGCTTCCCTGGAGCACAGAGTCTTCAGAGTGCACAGAGGAGCTGGATTTGATTTACAAGTGCTTCAGAAAATTTCAGCAGTAACCAACCATTTGATGAACTGTTTGGGGTATGTCTGCTTGGTAATTTGCAGAAAATGGGTAGTTCACTCTCACTGCCACCTCTAAGTTGAACAGAGTTTATGTGAGTAGTACAGCACTGAGCCCAAAACAGTCTATGGTATCTCTCCTAGGCATACAGTAACTCAAGAAACAAAACCAATTTAGTCATGTTCAATGCAACACCTGGGTAACTCAAGCATGGGTCAACAAGCTTACACCTGCTCATAATTCCCAGACAAAACTTAAAAATATAAAAGGGCAGGGGATTAAATTAAGCAGAAAGAATTGCAAGGCAGTATGTTTAAGTGATAATTATCAACTAAAAAAAAGCTCTCACAATGGAAGAACTGGGAAAGATAATGACTTTAAAAAAGAAGGATTGGAGACTGGATCACAAACTGAATAACAACATGCTATTGCAAAAATGGGTATGTGTAGGCAAGAATATGCCTTGTAAGAAGTAATTTTTCCGTTCTCTCAGCAGTCTGAACAGTTTGAACAGTAAGCTGGAGTCATAGATGTTTAGATGAATTGGAAACAGTCTACAGGAGAGTAAGAATGTGACTTAAATTATCTAGAAAACATGAAAGGCTAAGTGAATTGGGACTGTTTAGCCTGAAATGAAAGAATGAAGGAGGCACACAATAGCAACCATCATTTATAAAATGCTGTTTCCAACAGAAGGGAGTCAGGTTACACAATTGGAAGAACTTTTTAAAAATAAAGATAGGGAAGCCCTGGGCTGCCTGCAGGTCATGGAGCCTTCCTTCTTGGAGCTTTTTAATAACTGATTAGCCAAATATTTGTCAGGAGTGATATAAAGAAAACTGATCCTGCCTAGGCAGTAGAGAATGGACTACGTGTCACCTCAAGGTCACCTTGAGCTCTGTGATTTTATGGAGGGTAGACAGAACAAGTCTGCAAAATACATCTCAGACTAAACGTAGCCTCTCAAACGATTCAACTGGAAAAGAATCACTCGTTCACTTACTTGAACGTGCTTTGGAAGATCCCTACAACTATCTGTAATGTTCACTCAGCCTATTAGGAAAAAAGCAGAATTAACTCTGGAAAATACTTAAAATGGGGAATTTCTTTAAGTAGTATGATTCTGAAAGACCACAAAGGTATAGCCAACATACTACAGCTTCAAAGAAAGGCAAACTTAATCAGAAAGTTACTGCAACAAATTACTCATTCACTCTCACATAAACGTAAAATTAAAAATAAAACCAGAAGGAGAATTCAAGCTTACTGCTTCACCAGTTTTTCCAATGTTTCCTTGGTCTCCTTGTTCTCCCTGTTATATGTAGAAAACAGATGATGTAGTTCATTAGAAAAGTAATTTCTTTCATATGTGTATATTAAAGTCCTCTGTTTTCCTAGGAGTCTCTCTATTTTCTAAACTACATCTGCCAATTAAAACTTTAAAAGCTAAAATTAAGCAACCAGCAAAAATTTAATTTTGTCAGTGGTGAATTTGGATTTTGCAAAAAGATGTCCTAACGTATTTAGGACTTGCCCACAAAAATGAAAACTATGTATTAAGGGCTCACTAAATATATTAAGTCAGCAAATACTATAAATTAATAATTTAGTTTTTATTTAAATCTTCCTTTCAGCAAATTACCTTCATTATTTCACAACTACTTGAAAAGTAAATGTTACTTGTGTACACTATTGATAATGTTAATTTTATTATGAAATATTAGGAAAACTGACATTTGAATGACATTTTAACAAACTTCTCCCTTTCTTCCCAAAAGCTTGGAACTGGCATTAAGTATTAGATCAACTAATTCTGTTCTCCTTAATAATGCTGCAAGTCATGTTACGTAACTCTGGAACATTTTGCTACGTATTTTACAAATGGAAGCTGGATGTATATGCACTATTAATTATTTGGCTATAACTATAATCTCAGCGCCCTGATGAACAGTGATTTGGGTACTCTTTACTCAGATTGCAACTCAGCGCTGAAAAATTCTGCTGCCACAAGCTCCTCTTTCAAACTGCAGCACTTCACCTCATCCCCTGTCATACCCCCAAAATCCTGCCAGTGCAGGAACTGCCCTGGGTCCCTCTTTGTCTCCCCTGGCCCAGCCACACTCACATCCCCAGGCAGCTAGATCTCATTTTAGCAGGTGCTGTCTTTGCTCACACATCCCTGTCTCCTACAGCTCCATAATTTCCTTCTTTTCCAAAATGGGATCTTACAAGAAATCAGAATCACCAGTATGATATACATTTATATTATATGGAAGCATGTGTACTCATAGCCTTTCACTGGCATGTCACTGTATATACCAGTGTATAATTGATACTCCAAACACATTTTATTTCATACATAAAACCAACACTTACCTTTAAACCTTCTTGTCCAGGATCACCTACATAACCTTTCTGTCCTGGCTTTCCCTAAAATAATGATTAGAATAAAATATTGCAAATGTGGTTTTTTTTAAAGATAATTTAATCTAAATTTCTATATTTATCAAAATAAGTGCACTCAAAAATGTACAGTTTAGTAATATTTAATACCAACATTTGAAGCAAGTGTATTTATAAATCTACATCTGAAAATACACTGTTGATTATTACAGCAAATACTAGCACAGAAAGCAGAATCTGTATTAACTCCTGTAGCAGTTAACACTGAGGAAAACCAGTCACAATCCAAGAATCAAACACATTTCAATTTAACTTTAAAAAACATATTAAGGAGACAAAGAAAACTCAAGGTCATGTTCTCTCCTGGCTAATTCCAGCAGAATAGGGACTCACACTAACAGAATTTGATGTTTAGACTTCAGGGACTGGTGTCATTACAGTCCTTCCACAACCAGACAAAATGTGAGATTTCTGCTAAAACGAAATTATCAGCTGTTGTTCCAGCAGACTGAATAATTGCAATCACAGGACTCTGTAATGAGAGCTTTCCTTTCCACAGCAGCTATCCTGAGGCAAAGAGCAACTAAAGCAACAGATAACATAAAGGTTTCTTCAAAAAAGATGGGATTTTTCCGTTTGGTTCTTTTGCTCTGGCTGCTCTGTGCCTGTCTTTCAGAGAACAATGTGTGTGTTAGAGAATTTCTCAGATGCCCAGAAACTATGTGGCTTAAAATTATACTGACTTAGTAGGTTCCACGACTTCTCATACTAATCCCTTTTTATCTCTCTCACTCTCTCTCTGCCTGCCTGAGTAATTTCATTTTGCCCTACAAGTTTCAACAAATATCACTGCTGTAGGAACAGATTTTTGGTTTTGCCAATGGATTAAAATGTGGCACAGCCAGGAATGCAGGGAGAAAAGACCATGAAGAGAAGTTCCGAGAGGCCCAAATACAGTAAGTCATGTCTTTCCACAAAGCTTAGCAAAGAGTAAGTGATGGGCTTCTGCAGATTACTACATGCTGTTTAATACTTTGCTGCAAAGAACCTCAAGGTCTTTCTAGAGAGCAAGACTGTAACATAAAAATGTTTTAAACAGAATTCATTGAAAGAAAACTAGTGGCCGCTATTAACTACCTTGATAATTTTAGTCCTATTGGAACTGAATTGGACTTACAAATTGTAAAGTTTTCTTGGCTGTAGTACCCCAGCTATGTACTAGCTGCAAAGGACACACAACAGATGCAAGTTGATCAGAAAACAGAACAAGTGAATTTAACTGGTAAAGCAATTTGAAACATACGGATTTGGCTTTAAGCAGAAATGTGATACAACTGTAAATTACACATGGAGGAAAAGCCACTGACAGAAGGTTAAACTAGGGATGGCTGCTTTTCTGCTTGCAAACCCCTGAGAAAATTACTCTTCCAGGGTAGGATAATCCCAAAGGAAACGTGTTTCCTAAAATATTAGCTCAATGTTCTGCCCTTCCCTTTCAGGAAACAGCAACCACCTGTGCTTCCTTTCACCTCACAATGGGTTGATACAGGTGTGTCTATTTTAATATAAGTATCTCTCACTATCACTCTATTCCCATCCCTCCACAAGCTCCTCACATGCGTTCAGCCCGCAGGAAGACATAAGCCACCTTCAGAAAATACTGCACTGGGGGAGTGGGGGGCAGCTTTGAAAGCTCTTTCCTCCATCGTCAGGAGGAACTGCTCACCCTATGACTATATAAACACCAGCTTTTGTTTTACACATGTATCTCAGAAAGGAATCAACTCACAACAAGTCTGTTTTACATTCTGGTTTAAAACTATCTCTCCCCCCTTTTAAAGGCATTTTCTGCTCCTGCAGTGAAGATACAAAAAAAAAAAAAAAAAAAAAGGCACCAATGCCTGCACTGACTGAGCTGAGCTACATTGACAGTTACAGTGTTAATATTTGGATAGCCTTTGAGAAAGATAGTTAATTGGAAGGAAACTGAATAAACACAGTCCCTTCTTTAATGCGGCATCTACTGTGTTTTCACAGGACAAATAAACAAATACTAAAAAAATCAGCATTTTTTGATTTAGAAGGATTAATTTAAGAGAATGTAAGTAGTTGACTTTGGAACAGAATGGGTGGGAAGGTTTGGAAAGGAATGAATGAAAAATCAAATTGTATGGTCAGATTAAGCTCAAAAACCTCTTCCTAAATTCAAACAGGCTGAGCTCTGTGGAACCCGAGACATATCCTGAGCAGGCAGGGAAGCATCCTCAGTTTTGGCTCCAGTTGTTTTAGACATGTGGGAATTCTTTTCCAAGCTGGTACCTGAGAACCAGAGTGCAAGTTCATATTCACCTTCTGTTCCAGTAGAGGACGATCTGTTTTGCTGGCAGCATTGGTCAGGGGAGTCCCAGGGGTTTTGGTCTCATGCATGTTTTTTAAAGCAAATGTTAGAAACAAGGCAGGGGGAGTGTGGGGGGCGTGTGTGTGTGTGGAGAAAAATGAGGTGAAAATTTATAGCTGCCTGCTTGGTGCATGCCTAAACCTGAACTGGGAGCTGAACACTTTGACCTGAAAATTACACAGTAGAAGAGATGAGGAATTCCAGAAGTGCTAGAAACCCCTTCCATTACTGTCCAAAAGAAAACTGGAACAGTTTCATAAGAATAATCAAAGGTTTACAATGTATCACCTACAAGGACACTTTGCCTAGTTTAGACAAACCCTAAGAAAGTCAGGAAAACAATGGCTGGAAAGAGGACTAACCTATTAAGCATGGTAACAAATAAGGTCTGTAGGACAGGAAGCAACATTGTAGCAAGAAGGACACATGCAAGACTTTCAAGATAAACAGCTACACACTAGAAAAACAGTCTGTAAAACACGCAAAGGATTGAAGCAGATTGCCAAGGAGAATGAAGTATCCCCACCCCCGGAGGCTGCACAAAACAAGTTAGAGACACATCAGTCAGTTAAAGCCATAGTGACAGCTGACGGTGCCTCGGGGCCACGCGTGGCCAGACCACTGCTGCAGGTCCCTCTCAGAGACCTCCCCTGCCCCCATGGCTATTTAATTAGTACAGCGACAACACGGTTTTCATAGCATTTACTTTCAGATGTAGCATTTACTTCTTTAAACTCCTTTCATGGAAGATGGAAACAAAGCCTATGTAAATCAAATGAACGTGAAATTGCAATCAAGCAAGTATAATTTAAAAAGACAGATGTGTTCAGCAGCTTACTGACTCAGTCCTGCTAAACTATATCAGATTTAACAGCTTCATGATCTGGACTCTCTCCCTCTCCAATGTAATCGCACAGTCTATGTTACAAGCAGGAGTGAAGAAGCAAGGACAAGCAGAGACGGGAGCGGAGTTCAGAGCAGCAGTGCGAACCAGTTGGCCTGGAGCTGTGAAACAGCCGGAGCCAACAGAAGCCGTAGAATCCAGGCAAGAGCAGATGGGCCCTGGGATGAGGGGGAAAAACGCACAGGGCTCCCTGTCAAGCGAAATTCCCATTTCCCCTACCTCTCATTTCAGAAGGGGATGTTAGCCAGCAAGCTACTAAAAAATGTCTGGAGACAGCAACACTGGGGCCCACCTCAGATGCACACATTCTTCTCTCAACAGCTTGTTGTGAAAGAGAGAAACCAGGGAGCCACAAGACATGCCAACGGTGTGCACATTTCCCATTGAGAGAAATCAAAACCAAAACAATTTAGGTCAAACTGACCCAAAATAGATTAAAAATATTTCAGTTTGCTAGGTTACACAGAAGTTTTTCCTCTTGGGTCACTTTGACACCAGCTGATGGTGGCCTCTGCATGCCCAGCGTCACAGAGAGTGTGAACGTAGGTGTCTCATTGCCCATGAGTCACCCACTGCAGCATCTTCTTTTCCGATTGCCACAGCACAACATGGGAGATGCTGTCCAGCCATGAAGCCCTGCCCAAGGAGGAGACTCAAAGTATGATTCAGCCAAAAATAAAAATTTCCATGAGGCTCTTGGCAGAAGCTCAGGCAGATTAAACTCAATATTGAACTGAGTCACAAAGGGTTTTGAAATTCTGTTCAATGTTTTGCATGTTTTTGTCAGCTGAAAATAAAAGAGGAGGTTTTTGGATTTTGGTTGTGTTGTTTTTTTTTTTTTAACACCTAATCCATGTGGTGAATAAGTGCTTTAATATTATTTGTAACAGAAAGCAAATTCCCAGCTTTGACTAGCTAATGAACGGGAAAAATGACATAGGAATATATCCACTCTAGAACAGGGAAACAATGGGAAAGACTTTCCCAAGTTCATGCAAGAAATGGGAAGTCATCCAAAATGACCAAGCCAGTGATTACCACACATAAGCAAATCAAGTAAAGGCAGAAGATCATATTGCATTTAATAAATTTAGCAACACGCCTGCAGTCCCTGGTGCAGGCTAGTCTTCATTTTCAGCTGAGAATTTTTCTAAAAATAAGCTTCAAGTCCACTAAAATATTCTTAGATACTAGTACATTTTTATAACTAACAAAATTGGTTGTTAGTTTTAAACTTTTATCTTTTAAAACTTGTCAGCACAAACAGCATTGTGACATTCCAGCTTTACTGTTTCCAGCAATTGTCTACCAGATCAGTTTGAAAATGATTTCTTAAAGCATCAGTCCTTTATATTTCTTCCTGTGAGCAGAGTCTCATGGTGGGCTATTCCCCAATTTAAATATTTTGATCTGTCAGCTGGTTCTGTTCCTAGGAAGTGCATGGTGCTTTCATCTGACTCAGAGGAGCAGCACAAGCAGCTTTTTATTGACTCTCTCCTTTTAAAAAATTTTATTTTGTGCACAATGGCTGTGATTTCCTTTCAAATCCTGCGTATGGAAAACCATTTCTCCTCCCAGCTCTGCTTTGAGCATGTGCTAAGGGAAGAGATAAATCTATTCAGGAGACGCCATTTTAACACAGTCACTTCTCACAGTAAATTTACCTTTTCAAGCAGGAGTCCTGCTGAAAAATAGTCTGCCCAAACAGAATTACTTATACTTACTCTTGGGCCGACTCCTCCAATAGGTCCAGCTGGTCCCACTTCTCCCTAAAAAGATATCAGGACTTCAGTAACCTTGATGCCAAGACTAGCTTTAAAAAAAAAGTCTGCAGATAACTCTATTTATTATATCATCTTAAATTTGCTTCATATATGTATGTATGAGTCCAAGTCTGATAGAAACACTATAAGAGAATGTCCTGGTTTGAGGTAAAACAGGACCAATTTTGTTCAGTAACTTTACTTTTTAGCTAGGCCTCTTCTAACTGCTGAAATTAACAGCACGCTGTGCAGAAAACTGTTCGCTCTCAGAGTGATAAGACCCATGTTTAGAGTCGATGCCAAGGAATAGGATGCAGAGAGGCTCTTGCTTATACTTATTGCTATAACAACCAAGGGCAGCCAACTTTGTTACTTGCCCCGTTGGAGGGTCGGAAGCGGAAAAGCATA
The DNA here is from genome assembly GCA_013397275.1 of Burhinus bistriatus. Classification (NCBI taxonomy): domain Eukaryota; kingdom Metazoa; phylum Chordata; class Aves; order Charadriiformes; family Burhinidae; genus Burhinus; species Burhinus bistriatus. The sequence continues at coordinate 237,924 of VYXH01011375.1, read as the reverse complement.
GAGGGGTCACACCTGCGGGGAGGAGCGGACAGGACAGGTGACCCAAAACTGACCAACAGGGTATTCCATCCCATCTGCCTCATGCTCAGTATAAAAGCTGAGGGATCAAAGGGTCAGCCTCTTTCTTCAATGGCTGGCATCCAAAGAGGACTCTGTCTCTGTGTCTGCCTTTGATCCCGATCCTGAATCCAGACCCGGAATCCAGTTCCCATCTCTCACTGAATCCAGTCTGGGACTTCCCCAGTGCCTGCTGGTGATGTGATTGTCATCCTGGGAGCTTGGTACAGTTTTGTATATATTTCATTATTTTTTCTTTTTATTATTTTATTATTAATATTTCCTTAAAGTAGTTTAGTTCCTTCTTAAACTCTTAAGTCTCTTTTTCTCTCTCTCTCCTGCCTCCCTTCGAAGCGGAGCAAGAGAGAGAGAGAGCATCTGCTGTTCTGCCTGTTTGGGCCAATCTGTCCCAAACCACGACAGACAGACTAATCTGATTTCAGACAAATTCATTAGCCAGAAAGCCATGCCCTATGTAGGCACTAGATGCAGCCAGAAGGGCTGTGAAACTCTTGGTATACCTATAATTATAGCAATATTTTCACAATTTTGAGCATGGAGAAACTCAGCAATAATAGTTAACCTCTTTGTCTGCCCTGCAGTTACTCTCTTCTACCAACATTTGACACTTCAAATGTACCTGGGGAGGAATAACTCCATGCACCAGTACAGGTTAGGGGCTGACCTGCTGGAAAGCAGCTCTGCAGANCACTGGAACAGGCTGCCCAGAGAGGTGGTGGAGTCTCCAACTCTGGAAACATTCAAAACCCAGCTGGATGCTGTCCTGTGCAACCTGCTCTAGATGACCCTGCTCTGGCAGGGGGGTTGGACTAGATGATCTCCAGAAGTCCCTACCAACCCTGGCGATTCTGTGATTTACGACTAGAAAAGCAGTAGGAACATTCCTGCTTTTCTATTTCATGTTGCTATGACACAGTCACTAAGTTAGCCAAGCCATTTTGCCAGGGTTTATCCTTGTCTTTTCTCAAGGATGAACGGAGGCTGGGGGTCAGACTTGTCAGATGTGTAAGTGAAGAAAATACAACACTGTGCCTGTGCTACGCAGTGCACTGATATAATCATGCATGATGGGGAACTGCAGTGTTCACTATTCAGGGTTCACTCATTACAGTTATATTAAAGCACGGATTTGTATCAGTTCTATGCCAGGATGTCATGCTGTGATCATTTTATGGTTCACTGATCCTCCTCAACATGGACAATTTTCTCCAGGTTTTGGAGGTACACAGCCTTTTCAATTAGAAGCAATAGGAAACAGAGAAATTAAGAAACCCTATCTGCAGCTTCCTGGCTTCTAACTAAACAGATCATTTTGCCACTCTTAGCTTTTACTCATTCAATATCTGCCATGGAAGCCCATAATTAAGCTACTTAGAAGTCTAGAGGTCTATACCCAGAATCACCGATTAAATTATTCCTAATGTTAATTACTTTTAGCCTAAGGGACATGAGTTTTCATTTTTATGATGATGAATTAAGAATACTCAACAAATTCATAAAATGAAGAGCTGCGTTCCTCCCCCTTCAGTTTACAGGAGTCTGTTTACCTAAGTGTATCTGGGATACTCTAATTACATTGATATATGGTTTCTATCTCCATACCACCCCCTTCACCCTCCCACTCTGCATCTCCCCAGTTTAATTAGGAGAACCACATCCGACTCTGGAAATATATTATCTGAGATTCCACTGAAATAACTAAAATAAACAACATAACTGATGCACAGCCCCATAAGGCTGCTAAAACATCTTTGCAACACCTGCCAAAATTCAAAAGAAACTTGAAATTTTGCATGACAGCACCATAAATACCTAACCATTGTTGTCTAACCCTCTTAACCCTCATAACTTTTTTCTTTTAAACATAGTCTCTTCATTGGATAATTTTTCCATCTTACCTCAACTCCTTTGGGGCCTTGTGGCCCTGGAGGCCCTCGGTCACCCAGAAGTCCCTAAACATCCAAAGACACACAGTGAGAACTTATATCAACTAACAATCAGGTTGGTCTAGTTTCTCTCCCCTGGTTCTTACAAACCAGGACAGAATTGCAAAACTGAGGAAGCAGACCTATTTTCTTACCATTGTTCTTAGGATTTCCCTTAGGAAGCCAGGAGAAGATGCAGCAGACTTTTAATATCTGCTGGAAAACTGAGTATCTCACAAACTTCTACTACACAGATTTTTCTGAAGATTTTTTTCTTTTGCCTTTTTGAAAAGTAAGTAAGAAAATATTGGAGCTTACAAAAGAACAATTCCTTTTTTTGGAAGATGTAAAGCACACCATCGTATTAAGATTAAAGCAGATCCAATGTAACTCTTACAGATTTTTGATTTAGGTAGTCTTTAGCATAACATGTGATGACAACATTGCAATGGAAATGAACTACAAAGTGTATTTAAACTAGTAGCTTGTCCAAAACTACTTGTGATTTTCAGCCCTTACTTTTCTGTCAGGATTATAATCAGCTTCTCAGAGATAAAGCACCTTATACTCTGCCAACTCTGAGTTTTCATGACTGCTCACACCAACACTTTAAAAACTTTGCTAAAATGACTTCGCAGCTAGCAGCATGTCAAAAATCTCGGTCATCCCAATTACAATGGTAGTAATTGGGAAAAGCACTTGACCTGGCGTAGGACAAAACAAAATAATCTATGTAAACATAGTATTAATGTTCTGGGAAAGCTAAGCTTAACAATATCAGATAAAGCAACAAGAACAGAGAAACTGCCCTTTAGGAGAGATATGATTAGCCTCTGAAAAAAGCAATGGTGGGAAAGTTCCAAGTGTAAGCCTTATTAATTGCTTACTAATGAAGCTGAAGTCTAGACAGAAGGTGCAGGCACTGGTCCAGTAACAGTTTACTTAGCACGCAAAGTAAAAGGGAACAGAAAACGGAACAGGCCACCTCAAGGTACTGAGTTTCACCAGAGACCATCAGTCTGGGAAAGACTGGGGTGGACTGCTGTTTGACATACCACCACAAAAGTGACAGGAGAGCTTTTAGTAGCACTACGTAAGTAACATTCTTCCGTAATTAGTCACAAGAATTTTTCATTGACAGAACAGTTGTTTTATTCTAATAGCAAAGCACATTAGAAAATACAGTTTCAGTACAATGTAATTGCACACTGGAAATGTTAGCAACACTGCTACTGTACACACCCTTCCACTGCACTTAATTGGATCCGGAAAAAAGTCCCAGACTGTAAAATGATTATGAAGACTAAATGAAATTTCCATCTCCCCTTTGAGGTTTCAGGCAACAACCAGAAAATGAATGTAGTCATTACACATGTGCCAAAGAGTCTGGAAAAAACTAGGGGAGTCAGCAAACGTGGGTATCCTGTATTTCACATATATAACTTCCCAATTGACCATCCCTTCCAGAAGTGGTGAAACTCCTAATAGCCACTTCTATTAAATATGTTATCCAAACAAACATAAATGAGCAGAGGAAGTAAGTTCTCAACTACTTCCATAGTACAACACACACTGCTGGAAAAACTACAGTTGTAGTCAGCATATTCTGACCATCTTTTCCTCTCACTTTTCTCAGTTGCAGAGCATAAATACTTGTAAGAATAACACAGGAAACAAATTAAACTATTTCAGAACTTCTCAAAAACTTTCTTATTTTGTTTTTTTAAATGTACGTGTGCTTTTTTTTTTTTTTAATAAGAAGTGGTGGATCAAGATCAAACAACTTCTAAAATATTGTTTCCAAGCTGAGTAATGTGCTGTAAATGAAATTACATAATAAATCCTTTGAACATTATTTTAGAAAGGTCAGATTTACTGATTGCTGCACTAATTTAGGGAAAATTGACAATCCAGAACTTCTACTAGTATTTAGAGATGGCTGATCACACTCAGAGCTTAAACTTTCAACCAAGAGGCTGAATTTCTCCCATGCTGACTGCTAAAAAACAAACCTTACCCTGCTTTCTTGGCTTTTAAAATGGGTATTGCTTCTGAGGAAGCATAAACAAAAACATGAGGAAAAGAGCAGCACAGTGGGAACAGTTTTCTAAAAATAAAAGCTGGAGGGAATTTTTTAAAACTGCAGTCAACACAAGACAGCTGAGAATCCCAAAAGCCAAACATTTCCGGTGTTATGTAGCTCTTCTCCCTAGGTACTAGGAGCAGTGTAAGAATTTTTCCAGTTTGGTAATCTTCCTTCTCAAATGTAAGCCATGAATTAACCCTGATTAGAGCAGGCTGTCTAAGCCTTTTGTCTCTGAGACCAAATGTCCCAGAAAGCACTGAATCTTGTTCAGCTATGTAATTTCTGTATCAAAGGAATACAGAGTCTTAAATTTCGTAGGCTACATTTTAGTACTTTTTTTTTCTGGAATCTGTGAAAAGGCAATAGATTGGTAATGTATGTATTAAACATCAACTCAATTCTGACAAAAACATCTAATTTAACACTTTGGATATAATGTGGAATAATTTGACCTCACTTAGTGAAGAAACTGGGTAGCAGGGATTACATCTCAGTTACATCATTCATAGATCATCTTGGAGGATTAAATCTGATCCACAGTTCAAGAACTGTTGTATTTCTCTTCTTTTATTTCCCCTAGGCCCTAGACACAGTCTTGCATCAAAAGGATTTTTTAGTGCAGGAGCAACTTCCACTGCAATGGTCAGATAAAACTCATTCACATAAGGCTGCTAACATTATACATACATACATACATACAAACAAGTTAGCAAAGCAATAAATTAGAACTAAGGGAAAAGTCCACACCTGTCTCTGGAAATGTATTTTAACTTCTCCCCAATTTGCCACATCAGATAATGAGTTCTCAGCCTTCCTAGTAAATTCATGTCTGAGCTGCTTTGGGACAAGGCTCTTGACACAGTTGAAAGATATGAGATGCATTAAAAGATTGGCTATGGCTTTGGCAACTGGATTATTTGAGATGTTCTCAAGAACGATTAACTTTGGCATGCAGGGACTGTTACAATTTTCCAGGTAGAAATAAGACTATATCTTTAAAGCATTTACTGCTCCCTGTCCTATGTTTTCTTGAGTAATCTGCCACAGAATTTCACAACTGTGTTGGTGGGGAATCTTGTAATTTCCATCTCTGTTTATTCATGGAGAATGTGCATGTTTTGTTCTTGGACCAATGATATTGTTGGTCTTGCACAGTTCTTTTTGCCTCACCAATTTCTACCCTCTGGTTTACTTACAAAGCTCAAAAAAGGCCCTTCATTTTGGTAGGATAAATAAACTGCCTCTCAGAATACAGTCATTCAAATATTCTTTTCTGCATCTAGTCCCACTTGATTGAGTCCTTCTGGAATACAAAAGCCCAGAACTATGTGCACTACTTAGATAAAGTCTTCTTGTGCTTTGTGCAGTGGCATTAACGAGAAATCTTGCCTTATGTGTTCTAAAATTTCACTTAATTTCTAACCGCCTTATTGTGCTTTTATTTCAGAGAGATCTGCCCAGTGTCCTTCCTTCTTGCCAGGTGCAAAGCTCTAGGTTTACAGTAGGATTTATTGTTTTAGGCCTTGCATGCATCACTCTGAAGTAACAGAAGTGGGATGAATTAGTATAAAGGGCACTTTTTAAGATTATCTAAAGATGCTCAACTTTCTTTCATATACAAATTTCATTCCATGACACTTGTGCCTATTTAACAGTGAAAATACAATGTAAAAATACTCCCAAGGCTGGTGAGTGAAGAACTTAATTTCTACTTGCCTTTCAACAATAAGTAGTCAATCTTTAGATATTACTCAATCATCTCCCTCTGGGTTAATTTCTAACCCACCTGCACTTTTTGTACTAGTCTCCACCTCTTCCATTTTAAACAAAAATTTCAAGCTTAATTGAAAATTCTATACACGTGAATTATTGCCTAAGCTTGGTGTAAAATATTAGTCTACTAAAGAACAGAAGCTAAATTAAGCTGGCACAGTCATTTTTTGGAAGATAAATTTTATCCATTATCTATTATTTTATCCATTATTTAATCTGGCATGTGAATGTCACCCATTTTTCCATATCTTTAGCTACTATTTCTTTCAAATTTTGTTTTTTAAAAAAGATCTGTATTACTCAGGTGAGACTATAGAGATCTCCATGCATTTGGCATACATTTTATTTAAATACAGGTGAAATATATGCTAGTTCCTAGCTACACAGCATTTTCTCTAAATTTCCTTGCACTGAACTTGCCATTCCATGCTTCCATCTAACACAGTAATTACCCTCATAACTGTGTGGACAGCATTAAACATTAGATGAACTTCCTCATATAAATACCTGAGGCAAGGCATCTGTATTTTGACAGTAAAATTATCTTCTCATAATGCCAGTGTTTATCTCTAAGAGCTTTTCCTCAGAGATTTGTACTGTTTATCGCTATTATGAATAAGTTTTCATATAGTCTTACCTTAGGACCTTCAGGGCCATTTAATCCAGGCACACCAATATCTCCTGGAAAACCCTAAAGAAATCACACAGACAAATGATTTACAGAGTAGGAATGTTTCCAATGTACTTGTTTTGATGCTGTTCATTCATTTAACAAGCCTGAATCACAGAAACAAGAAATAAATTTGTTCTACCATCCCCAAAATGTCAAATTCCATTAAGTTTCCTTGAAAGGACTTGGATAAGTGACAGATTCTAGGCAGCTTTCATTAAACTCATTTTAGCAGATGTCAGCATGGGTTTCATTTCTTTTAGCATAAGACTTTTTATCCAGTAAGCAACATTTGAAATTAGACCATTAGATTGGTCCTGATGCACAAAAAAGCCCCACAAAGCAGCCAGCACCAGGTCCTGTATGCATGAATTCAACTAATTTTTTTTTAAAAAATCTTAGAGAGCAGCTGAAACCCTTTAATCCTTGGCCGCACTTTACGGACGAGATCACTGCAAGATTAAGAAAAGGGTGGAAAGCCTTTTGCCTCCACATCAGCAGGTGCTAATCCAGGTCTGGCTGGCAGTAACTGAAGGTCGCCAGCATGTAGCATTATTCAGAATAAGCCTTTGTGAAAGTGTGTCATATAGGTCCAGCTGTTTGTGAAGGAAAAATGAGCACGCTTCTATGTCAGAAGAATCCAGTGCTACAACTAGATTGCTTTGTAAGGAATGAGTGCATTTTAAGGAAACAAAAATGATGCAGCTAACTCTGATGCAATACAGTAGTGATTTAAATGTCATTAAAATCCAGTAAAGAAACATAATTTTTAAATTTGTAGGATAAAGTAAAGCATTGTTAATTGACTGTTTAGTTAGGACAGGGCTCACTTAGTCACCTGCCAAGATAATATTTGATTTTATTTTTATAAACTTCTAAATTTCATTAAATCTTGCCTATCTGAAAATAGAAAGACTGGCACTGAAAAGTTCTTTGAGTAAAATATTTATTACTACATCTGTGCACATCCGTTGTCCGACACTAGTAAAAACAAGTTTCCTTCTTCCTTAACAGAAAATCATTGCAGATTAAAAATTATAAATATCACTCTTTGCATGCATACTTTTCCAATAATGGAAATGAAAGCATCATACACATTCAGAACAATTTAAAGAACATCTCATAAAGGACCTCCAGCATGAAATTCTCTCTGACACCCTTCCATACTAATGCAGGCTAATACATGTCATCATTAAAGCTTCAAGAGTCACTTTTTAGGTTCTTCAAGCAGGAAAGAGGTATT
>VYXH01011375.1:180505-230107 GCA_013397275.1 Burhinus bistriatus | reverse complement strand
AAAAAAAAAAAAAAAAGACTCGCTAGGTGGATAATACTTAACCATACTCTATTCTTCCAGAACAGCTGAGCTTCAAACACAGGTAATAACCATTTCTAATGACTATTCATAATTAGCAACATTAATCACAAAAAAAAACTTACCAGAAAGGTAAAGAGAAATCATACTAAAGCAAGAAGTTTGAAAGAAAATATTATTTCACCCTCAACTACCACATTATAATAAAATTTAAAAAATATTTAGGGCATCACTGTTCTTACTTCTAGGGCTTTCTTCTGTTTGCTTTCTATAACGTGTTCTTAACAGGATGCAGAGAGACTTCTAAGTAGAGATTTAGATGGGATGCAAATATTTTTAGGTGTGTTTATATATTAAATAAAAAAAAAAACCAAAATATGAAACAGAACTATGATTTCTTTTAAAAAATCAGTTTTAGCACTTGAATGCTAATGAGTACTAAAGCAAACCTCTAAAGAGTAAAAAAAGAACTGATCTGAGTTTTCAGAATAAGTAGAACAACCCTAACACACAGCATTTCACAAAACATCACAGTGGCAATTTCTTTTTGCCATAAAGCAGTAACCATGAGTAGAGTTGTGCAACTCCAACATGCCTCTAGGTGGCACATAGCATATTATTCACATATGACCAAGCACCCAGACTGATACCTAAAGTACTCACTTATATCAGCCTAGATTTCTATACAGTTCATACAAGGATTTTTTTTTTAAATCCTGACCACGCTTATATACTGAAATACATTAAAGAGTTAGGTCAATTCTTTGAATTTGCTAAGTCATCCTTTCTTGATTTTAAATTTGCTTATTTACAGACATTAAATAGTTACCAAGGAGTGGGTTGTTTTGTATACCTGTAAATCTTCGACTTTCTAATGCGTGAACGAGTGTTAAATGCTGACACAGAGGTAATTTCCCTTATGACAATAAACAATCTAGAAAACAATTTGTCAAGAAAAATGTCTATTTAGACAGATTCTTATACTTTTATAAGGAAATACGTCTATTTTATTTATTTCTTTCCATAAATACTTCTAGAAGGAATTCAGTAAGAACTATGAAATGTAAGCATTGACAAGCACTATCACAGTTAGAATAATCATGACATTTGGAAACCTTTCCATGTCAGGCAAAGTCTTAGGATGCAAGAGGGCTACTGGCCTGACAGCATCAATACTAGCAATGCATCCAGAAGTTTAAAAATGTCATCATTTTTGTCTTTGCTGTAAAGCTGGGTTTAGTCTTTTCTTCTCGAGCACTATCACAGAGAAAATGCAGATGCTATGGCAGTATTAGAACACTGTTTCCAAGATGTTCTCACATTAATAATCCATGAGATAACTGTAATAATCCAGGACACAGAGAGCCATTCAAGACAATTCCAGAAAATGAATGAACCAGAAAGGAGTTCTTAAAATACCTCAGCAATGGCGCTTGCCATTCAGATTCTAAGTAGTGAAGTGGTATACATGTCTACCTATGTCTGAATTTGCCAAGAGTTATTCAGCAGCCAGCTCCCTGTGAAGCTACTCCAGATGAAAAATTCATTATTATTCCACAAGTGAAAGGCCAGGACATCAATGTATAGTTTCCAGCTGCAATGTAATTTTCAGCAGAAGCTATTTGGAACAAAACATCATTCAGTATTACGACTTCTACTAAGGAAATGCAAAGTGTAGATTCTTATCTTCCCATCAGCCAGAAGTCTGGCAGCTGGTAGGTTACAAATTATTTTCAAAATCTTGCTGCAGATGTGGCCTTTTGCCAGCAAAGCACTTTAGAGTTCACTCAGTTTAATCAAACTAGAGGCGATGTCAGAAAAACCTGAAGTACCAGTTATCTCAACACAAAGGCGCTTTAATCTTGCTGTGAAAGTGTTGCTTTTCATACTGAATACATTTAAATATAAAATTAACCTATTTGTTGCTCTCATTTATCTATATAATCTTTAGCTAACAAAAAATGCAGAGATGATGAGACTATTACTATGCCTGAGAGATGAGGCACTGTTGTTCTTTTGTTTGTTTTCCTGTGTGGCTGCTAGCATGGAAGCAGAATATCAGAAATGTTTGGAAATTACACTCCATATCCACTAGGAATTCTCTTACATTTGCAGAATCCCACTCACTCCAAGCTGTTTCCACATGACATTTGCCAGCATTGCTATTAGTCACCGACCCTTATGACCTCTAGCTCCTCAGCAGCCCTCAATGGTATTGGGACACGAGCACCGGTGGAAGAGCACCACAGAGCAAAAACCTCTGCAGGGACTGTGATAGTTCCTTCAGTTGCCAAGTTTCCCTGCTCCAATATTATTTCATTCAATCACATGCTGTTTTTCATTTGAATGAGAATTTAGAATGAATTTTCAGAAGCAATACTGACTGGAGGCAGCTACTGAACTTCAACAAGACACCTTAGGAGAGCTTTATTACTAATTATTATCAAATTACAAAGGAAAGATTTCTGCATAAAACTGCAATCTAGTTAAACTGAGAAAATGAGCTGTGATTTTGTATTCTCATATAAGCAGTGTTTATTATTCTTCTGAAAGGATGCACTATGCAGAGACACAATTCAATTAAAAAAATCTATTTTTTTCTCTACACAATTTTAGAAATGTCAGTATTCACACAGTTACAGGACTTTGCTCTTTGCCATTTGCACAACTGTGTGACAGTGTCAATAATGCGCCAAGTAGAAAGAGAAAAATATAAGAAAAAAAGATTTTAAATGGGCTTTCTTCTGTGTGTGCCAATCTAGTCGAAGTTTAATGCCAGCATTTTTAAAGGGCAGAGACAAAACTTTAATTTTTTCCTACAAACCTTCAATTCTGATTTTGGAAAGGGTGGAGGAAGGAATCTAACAGTACAAATTACAACTGTACAATTGCAATTTGTCAGAGAACAGAAAAAAGGGCAATCATGGGTTACAGCACACAACACAGGAAAGCTTTGCAATTTACTGTTGCTAAGATGTTAGTAAAATGATGCTGATGTTGCTTTGTGCTTTTGTCTAATTGCACGTGGCAGATCTGTTTAGCCATGCTCTCCAACACTAGTGATTGATTTTCTCATGAGAGACTTTAAAGTCACCAGTCTTCCAAATGTGATGCATCATCCTATAAAGCCATCTAGAGCATCTACATGTTACATGCAACGCACTTTAGAATCGTTGTCCTCACAATGAGTAGTATCTAGTGTAGTCAACTTTATAGTGTGAGCAAGGCCCTACACCAACCCTTCAAAACATGTCCTTCACAGATCTGCTTGGCTGCTTGATGGCCAAGAAGGTGCCTGGCGATTCACCTGACTGACCAGCACAGCAGCACCGGCCACCAATCAACATATTAAGGACCAAGTCTTGAAGCGTTCTGTAAATCTACAGTGTGAAAAATTAAGAGCTTTAGTAAGAACTTCAGTGCAGACCCACTCAAAGGATCTGACAGAATTTCCAGAGGGAGCTTGGCACAGTTTGTTTGGAGCTACACTTGCTGTTGAATCCTGTTTAACAGTCTCCCTGTCTGTCACCCTGAAGACTTCCAGTAGTCAACCCACAAGGTGCACCATGGAAGAGGTGGTCTGTTGGGCAGTCACAGCCCCAGGAGACCTTAGCCACCTGATCAATTACTTTCACAAGACTCAAAAATCAAGCCAGTCATTCAGCACCAACAGCTACTTTTGTGGAACTTTCCAATATATATAACAATGCTAAGCAGAGGTGTGTATTTTAAAATTTTGTTAGCATCAAATGTGGGCATTTCATAAGGGACAGAAATAACAGATTATGTATTTATTTCAAAATATTCAGGCTCGTATTTGTGTTACAAGTCCTACAATAACAGTTAAATGACCAAGGTCTGAGGAATGGGTCTTCTGTCAGGCGTGCTTCTAATGATGTAAGTGACAGTGGGGTTAGGCAAAGCCTGAGTACACAGGACAGCCATCAGGAATAACCCTGTGCATTTTGAAAATCAACTATTCCTAACTTTAAACCTTAGAAAAGAGACTAGTAACTAAGAATCAGTGAAATAATCCTTGTGCAAGAGGAACTCTGTGCTTTTGCAGGAGGATTATTTCACTGTACGTTGCTTCTATGCTGCTAACAACTGTGTGCCCATATGGATCAGACCACATCTAGACTAAGGCCAGGCTGAAAAAGGCAGAAACTTCAAATTCATTTGCAAGACTACTGTTTCTTCTAAGTTCAACACCAAAACCCAAGAGCCAAAGCAGTGCAGGTGTTTAAAATCAAATAAAAAACATTTAATTAGCTTGTCTTACTCTAGGCAGATTCAGAATGTTAGGAGTTAAATAATGCCCTGGTAAAGCAACACAAATCAAGTTTTGTTTATCTGCATGTCCCTTCTTTTCTAGTGAAGTCTCACCACAGCTCTGCCTGAAAAAGGAAAATCTCGAAGATGACAAATTCTACGCAAAGAACCTATGAAGGTCTGTGGAAACAGACTAGGTAGGACCTAACAGGCACAGAGTGAACTATCATAATCACTCTGAAGAAAACATAAAACACAGGGGGGGTCACATGAACAAGCATTGTTCAACATTATTAAAAAGTCAAGGTAAATTGACTATTTCCACAAAATTAATACATATTTCTTGAAAAAAATATCAGAAAGATGCACTTATGTCAAATAAATTCATGAAAGGACCAGTTAAAGATTCTGTGCAAAGGCAAGCAGAAAGTATAAGCAATTCTACAACAAGAACAGTTTTTCAGATGTATGCCAGAATATGCAATTAATTCAGCTATATAATTGTCTTTATTTCTATATTTCCTTCAAGTCATTTGTATGTAAGTTATTTGATGCAATGTTAAAACAGAAGGCTATGTTATCACTGCACTGATGGCATTGTTTGCACAACCTCAAGATATCATGTGATAAGATAAAACATGCATTAAAAATAAACTTTTTTATAAAATGAACAACTCAAAGCAGCCAGTGATTCACTTATAAAATACGTGCCTTTCTGACTGTTTACTGTTTGAATGTATCCTTTTCCTTTGTAATGCTGTTGCCTTGAGCATGAAACATACCAGCTGAATCCCATATGAGTACCTTCCTGAAAGAATAAACTAACAACTTCAGATCAAAATACTGCACAGATGAAAAAAGTTCTATTGAAGATAATGACTAATGCTCCCTCTGCTCCAGATGAAACCTATTTATAATACTCAGAGTACATCTGAAGGCACATCTGAAGCAAACTAACACTCTCATTCTTGGGGAATAATTAACTGTGATCCGTAGAGCGAAATTTAACTACAAAATATTCTGAATACATGTGGAAGCCTGTTAAAACCTTGTCTAATTTCATTCATGTTAACAATAAGCATTACATACTTCATCGTACACAGTAAACACAGACATAGTGGGTTAAAACAGTCAGACCAGCACTTTCCAGTTGTCATACCAATAAAATAAAGCTCTCTAGAAAGTTGAAATTTTGGCTGTTCATTTTGAGATACACGACAAAGCAGGAAAATGTGTAAAACAATGAAGAATATGCTCCACAAAGCACTCACTAAAGATATCCTGTGCTTTGTGAGCCGCACACATTCAGGCACGCGACAGACCTTGGCTCTGCAGCAACATACCCAGAAGAGAATTTGGCTCGATACTGCAGGACTTCTGCACTGAAAAAAATGCACTTGGCAGCCAACCCTCATACAGCTTCCCAGAGAGCGAGCACAAGACCTTTGTCCCTCCTCTACTTGCTCCTGCCCATCAGCACTGCAGTTCTCAAATGGACCCTGACTATGAGTGGGTGGCTTATTTCAACTCTGATCTGGTGTACCTAGGCTGCACAGTTGCAGAGGAAAGATTCAGGAAGCAATTCAGTGACGACCTGCACATAGAAAGCCACAAACCCAGGAGGATGAATGAAGCCTGCCAGGCCTGCTCCCAGTGTTGCATACAGAGGTAACTATAGACTTCAGCTGCTGTACTGCAGCAGAAAATTAGGTATATGACTGCTTATTCGTTACACTGGAAATGAAATACATACTCAAATGTGTAACTGGAGAGACCAAAGGATCCCCAGGTTCTTATTTCACATGTACCCAAAACAAGCTTGAACTTGGGGACAGGGAATATTTATAAATCCCACTGTCTTAATGTTGGACAAAAGGGAGAGACGTAGTTTGAAGTAGGATCTGACAGGTTCTGCCACTGGGCAGACACAGCCTTGCTCCTGCTCACAGCAATGCCCAACAAATCTCAACATAGCCTTTTTTTTTTTTTTTTTAATAAAATCTTTCCTAAAAGGCATGTAGTATGGGTTGTCATGTCGATACCAAATTCAAAGTACTCCCCTTGTAAGAAATAATTCATCACAGTCTGCTATTTCCAGAAACATCAAGGGGACCATGCAGTATAGGATGTAACGTCTGTTTTCTACATGGGGTCATGGCAAGTCTGAGCATTCAGATAACGAAATAGGAACATAGAAAGCAGCCCTGTCTCACCTGCTAGCTGTCTGGTTTTGGAAGAAGAGACATGATTAGATATACAACAGTAGGCTTTTCTTGTAGAAAAATCTGCACTAATTGCTCATACTTCATATATCCAGTTGTGTCTAAATAGCATCTGGCAACAACAACAACTAGCTTATTTTCATAAGACAAAGTAATAGGGAGAGTAAGATACAGTCTTCAGTTTTAAGCTGTTAGGTTTTTATAAATTCCTTTTATTACAGAACTGCTAGAATTTCCAATTTGTTCAAGATTCTGGTATACTGCTTTCCTGCCTGCCTTCTATTTCTGCTATTTTGCCATATGGTTACCATGTTTTTATGAAGTAAAAGAACGCAAAACTTCTTTTACTTTATTTGGATCTGTCTTGCGTGACTAAAGTTAAGAGAAACATTGCTTTGAAGTTTTAAACCTGACATTTTGCAGACAATTATTCAAAGAAAAATACCTGGACACTCAAGCTTTAATTATCTAACATAAAGCACTTTATTTGCCTTCTAATGGCTGAAGTAATTCTGCACCCCTGAGCAAAAGGAAATGATGAGCTTTTCAGAAAGGAAGTTTGCCTATCCGTATCTGCCCTGAGGGTACTAACCCTGAATGATGAATTTCTCTCCCCAGGCCCAAAGGAATAACGCGCCTGGCTTGGAATAAGGAACTATGAAGGACTACCAGGATAGGCATCAGGGTCACCAGGACATGAGCTTCAAGACAAACAATTTGATATTAACCTGCCACAGGTGTCCCTTGCTGGAAGATATACTGAGAAGAGATGATGCAAGGATCTCTCTTGCTGACAGTGAAGAGGCTCACAAAATCTAAAATCCTGAGCCACAGAGGGAGGCAGCTGTACGCAGCACGCACAGGCTTTGTGCCTTTTTCATTCTAACTGAAGGGCATGAAAATACTCTCTCCACATTAACTAAAACGTATTGGCTTATTCTGAAAAGACCATCTTGTGTTGCTACAACACATTTCTCAGTGAGTCTTCTCTCAATGAGGGCTCATCTCCAATAAGAAAGTATGTTCTTTAGGATTTAGAGGAGCTATAACAACAAAGTAGTAAAACCCAAGAATTTGTTCTTTGAGGATCAGAGGTCTTGGGCTCCCTCTTTAAAAAGGCAGGAATATAGAGCCTTGGTTTGAGGAGATATGCTTCCAGAGTTATTGTAGCTTCTAAGGCAAGAACAACCATAATTGCTAATATATATCTTCCAGACGTATTAAAAAATAAAAATAAAATATTGATCCATTGGAGGAGACTGATTAAAAAGAAATATCTGCATTTTTTGCCTTCATCTCTCCAGCAAATACATATGTGTCTGTGTATGTGTATGTCCTTCCTGAACAATCCACAGCATTTTTTCCTATAGCCCATGGTAAAATTGTCAAAAAGCACCGAAATGGAACAATTCAGAGACTGACTTAGTTTCTGTGGAGACTCCCATAGTACTATACAGTTCTTAGGCAACTGCACCGCTAAATTCAACTGCTTGGCAATGCTTCCTTTGTAACTGTTGTTTATTCTTTGCATTCCTTGCAAATAACATTATTTTGTAATAGACAAATATGCAAGCAGGCTTGGAAAATCTCATTTGCAAACATGCTGTAGAATTCATGAATGGAAGCATGCCTAAGAAATCACGTGAGCCTCATTCAAGGTGTAATCCATTACACCTAGATTCAAAAGAGAGCAAATCCTAATCACATAGGAAAATGAGGAACTACTTTGTATTCAAGGATCCTGTATATTAATATTTTGCATTAAAAAATGCTAGTATCTTTTGCACTTTATGGAAGAGAATGAATTCATCAGATACGACTGAATAAAAAGTATTTTCTAATTCAGCTAAGACAACAAACCCATTTACCTCTATCAAGCAATTTCTTACCTCTGGTCCTGGAGGGCCCAATGGTCCATGGGATCCAGGATCTCCGATTTTCCCCTTAAAAAAATCCAAACATTTAGATTTTTGATGATAATTTATTTCTTTAACAACAGATCATTATGAAGATTTTAAAAACATCTATCAAAAAGAAAGCCAACAAAAGTGTTGAGATGACTTTTCCACTGAATAGGAAATTTTATAACTGCCTGTCTTTGGATTCAATCAAGAGTAGTTCTTCTTCATCTCTTTAAAGTCACAACCAAAAATGCAAGTTAGCTTTAGACAAATAAAATTGGGAGTTTTGGGATGGTCCAAATAGTCATATAAAAAACCCTCTTGAAATACATAACTGTTTTCACAATAAAAACTATGTATTATTTAAAAGTCCAGGAAGCAACTGTTACGGATATGGGTTTACATACTTATCTATATACTTTAACTATCCAATCATGGCCAAAGAAATGGCAGTTTTGTGATTAATAACAGTAATATTAGGTCCTACCCACATGTTATTGTGACTCCATTTTATATACAAACACACCTAAAAACTGACAAAATATTTCTCTAAACTATATCTGTTCTTCCACATTTCCAGAAGTTTACTGCTGCTGCTGTTGCCATAACTAGGTGTTCCTAGAGCAAAATTAAAGCCTCACCTGAAAAATATTTTTTTAATTTTTAACATAAATTATTTTATTGTAAATGTATTCTACAAAGTTAATCACTATATTGCTTGCAGGACTGAGGTCTCATATCTTAATTTAACATAAGTCAAGAAGTTGGTCACATTCAGTTTGTGCTGAAAATCCACAACTGTTCAGGAATGGGCTAATTCACATGCTTATATTTAAATTAAAATGCTTATATCTTTAAAGGCAAAAAAGCCGAGTTTTCCCATCTAAGCTTAAGCAAATTTGTGTAAGCTTTTTGCAGGATTAGTGTTTATATTATAAATTCTCTGGGGCAAAGTATTTTTTATTGAGTTTAAGGGCCTATGACATTCATGAAGTCTAAGTAGCTTTACCAGATAGTGGCTTGATTGCACATGAGAAAATTGAGACTGAAGTGATTAATTCTTTAACAGCATTAAGTATTGGCAGCTTTTAATTATACACCGAAAACAGGCAGATAGTAGTACAAAGAACAGGTGAGGAAAAAGCCAGGTAACCCTGTGCAATGCCTTTTCTGCCTCAACATTTACAAATCTAACATAAGTGGCAGCACTGCACAGATGCCTTTAAAGTTACTAATAATTAGTAAATACTGGAATTCAGGACTACCCCCATCCCTGTGAGAAATGACTGGCCGTTATTAATGAGATTTCCCACACTCTCTCCAAATCCACCTAGCACAAATGGTCATCTTGACAGCTCCCAAAGCTCTCAGTGGATTTCTTTCAAGCATTAGCACCATGTCCGTTCCCCCCGCAAAGTGACTGTCACAGAATACCTAACATCCTAAGCACTCCTGTATTAAAATCTGACACATATACTGATCTCTGTAATAAAATCTCACACATTAGGATCTGACACACTCACAAAACAGTCACTAGAAAAGCAGTTTAGACCTTATTCTTCGTGGATTTTGAATTAGGCAGCTTCTAGAGGATTACATGCTGTGTGAACATACAATACAAAGAAATAACAAATATAACAACATCTAGTGATACATTGAGAGCAAAAATCGATGTGTAAACTTACTGGGGGTCCCGGCTTCCCTCTGATCCCTGGGGGTCCTGGTAAACCGAGAGCACCCTGAAAAAAGAAAGCTATTAAATACATATGAAAATGTATTGTTGTGTTATGTTGGAAGCAATAGATTGCTACACTTTGCCAACTGAAATAGGCTTCAAAATAATTCTGGGGGATAAGAAATGTCTTCTAACATTCAACTTCCATCAAACGAGTTCTCACAGGATGTGCTATTTCAGTGACTTCTGATGTACTAGCCAAATAGGAAAGAAAATACTTATTTATCTCAGTTTCATGATATGAAGGAGCATACCAGATCATGTGCTGCTGCTAACTGCAGTTGGTCCAGGTGAGCTGCAGATGAACCTCAAGGTTCAAGGGAAAAATATCTTTTACAACAGTTTCTTAGCAGGTTTCATATCATACCATAATTCTATTTTTGTTTGATGCACCTCTGAACACACGGCAGCCAGAATTCTGTCCATGCCTTTTACTTGTCTTTGTTCACTACTTTCCATAACTGTTTTAATTAGCACAGCAATTCTTAAAAATATGTTAATTCAATGGTATCCAGTAACTTTTGTGACTGCATTCTACTTTTAAGCAACTGACTTGTTGCATTTTAAAACACTCAGAAGCCTTATGTTGCTGATATAGGAAAATTTTGTAAAACAATGCAATTATAAATTACCTTGTCTCCTGGGTACCCCTGGTCTCCTGGCTCTCCTGCAAGGCCATGTTCACCCTAAACAACATATTATTTTATACAGACATATGTATGTGGCTTAAAATGGGGTAGTTATGAGAATTAGAGAATGAGAAAGAATAATTTAATATTTAGTGTTTAGAATTCACACAGATCTTTGAATGACAATGCAAGATGTACTGAAGCACTCCCTCCAGGAAACCCTATAGACACAGCACTGGATATTGTTATGCCCAGTAGTAAGCGCTCTGTCCAAAAGTAAGTTTGTCTAAAGTATCAGATTGTAAGACTGAAGTAATTTTAAAATATAAAAGTCAGAAGAGTAAGGAAATAAAAAGGAAAAATGGAAGGCTTGTGAAGTACATTATTTTGCTCAAGATTCAATGAAAGGAATCTGAAAGAACTATATATCTCTAAGATAATGGAAATATTTAAATCACCTTATCACCTTTCATTCCAGGTTGTCCCACACTCCCTGGGAGACCCTATTAAAATGAAGAAAACAAAAATCCAACGTTTGTCTCTAATTTGGAAAGCAGCATAGGCACCGGGCTGTGGGATTGTTTAGCACCGTACCATGGGCCCTGGAATTCCTGATGGTCCACTTGGTCCTGCTGGCCCAATGCCTCCCTATGAGACAGCAAGAAGGGTCACTGCATTAAACATTTGATGAAATGGAGTAACTTAAAGACTGGCAACAGAATGTGGCATTTTCTGCACCACAGAGAAAAACCAAAATCTTTTTCAGGCTATTTTCTTGGGGAAAAAAGTATCCTTATCATAAGCCCTCCACTTTTACAGTTCCCAACCACATCAGCAGAAACACAAGAAACCAAACTTCCTTCTTTTCCTGTAGATTACGTATTCAAGAGAAGATAGCAGTGCATGAGGCAATGCAGAATAAGGAAGTTTTCTTTTGTACTGTGGCTGCACATTCAGTGGCTATTCCCTCTGTCCTTAGGGTTACATGACATCACTACTCTGTAAGCATTGAATTTGGCTTAAAGGAATTATTGTAGCATAAGTAGTGCCATAAAAAGTGACTTTTACTAGGTTTTCTCATCTCTCAGTGACTTCTACAAGTTAAAAAAAAAGACATGGGATTCTACCAAAATACAAAGTGTGCAAACTTAACCTAACTTCTGATGGGCATGCTAACTTTTTCTGTTCTCATGTACCTTCAAAGCCCTTACTACATCTTTCCTTTCTAGGATTTATATGGACAGTTCTATGACTTGAAAAAGAAAAGTGAACCAGAAATGAAAAAAAATCAAGAATCTTAAAAAAGTAACACAACAACTGCAATAATATTAATGAAAGATGATAAACTAAACATAAGAAATGATTTAGCAATAGCTAAAATTATATTACAGAGCAAAAAGTCTATCTACTTTCTGCCTATTCTACCTCTGGAAAAAAGAAAAAGGCAGTGTTACACCTCTGTGGCTATGCAAGAATTTGGCAACAAATACGAATAGAGAAATCTTTTGCCACTTGCCAAGAGTGACATGGAAAAGATGAGAGGGACACCTACTGATTTCCAGTTCAGCACACATTCATTATTCTCTGGAGACTCTTTCAGCAATGTGAGCAAAAACATTCTTCTGCAGCCATCATCAGACTCATGGCTCACTGAAGAAAAAGGAAGACTGATAACTTAGCATCTCAATGATGCCTCGTAAAGCTCCCAGGAAAATTACCACGCTATATTGCTTTAGCTTTCCATGACTGCTTAAATGATATATTCTGTCATGTTAGCTGATGCCAAGATAAATTGCCTACATCGCTGTCTCTTACTTGTGCTATATATTCCAGCTCAGCAAGGCACTTCTGTATTAATGATGCTGTATGCTGAAATGCATACTTATGGTAACAATAGCATTGATTGAAAAATCACAGAGGGATACTGAGCTGGGAAATTTAGCTTACAAAAGCAATGGGAAGAAGTTCCAAAACAGCTTTACAAAATTCAGGTTGATGAAACTCCTGTCACAGTCTCCAGAGATACTGGCTGACCTAATTAACAGCAAAGAACTGGAACTACACAAATATAAAACTGAAAAATGGTCTCACTGATAAGAAAAGGATTGAACTAGTAAGTGTCAATTTTTTCAATCGTCCTCCATTTACAACAGCCTCACTAAATGTTAGCACATGCTTATCAGTTTGGTTAAAAGTTGCTGATAGATAGAAAACAAAAATCACTTCAGCTACATAAAGCATACCTTTTCCACTATTTCTATGGGACAAGTGAAACTAAAACCAAATTGCTATTACCTGTCAAAATGATAAGATACCAGAAAAGGAAAACTAATGCTTCCTAGTATTAGATGGTTGGGTTTTCTTAAAAGGAAAAAAAAAATGTAAAAAGAAAAGCTAGCTCTGATAACTGTAGTTGTAAATTTTCCGAAAGTCTTCATCTTATTAAAACTCACAGCCTTGCAAATCTTGAGAGACTGACTGCTCAGCCAGCCAAAACTCTGAACTTGGCAACAGCTTTGTATATTGAAAAAATCACGGAAGGAAGGAATTCTTGGACTCAACTTGCTGATGCTGCTCACTTTGCTGTTGTTCTCATGAACAAACACAAAAATGTAATTAGCTCTTGACACTGCATGCAGCCGAGCTGGACGAGGTACTTGAATTAATCCTGTTGGTTTCTGCTAGAATAATACATTTAATCTCATGTTCAGTATTGTATCTTGTAATAGTATAATGTATTATAAGTAAGTACTTTAGAACGAACATTGAGGTCTCTAGTTCTTTACTCAGTTTTGGATGACCACTAGCATCTGCCCAAATAAGGGCCATATGAAAACAGAGGCCAGGGTGCAGAAACCCATTTGGAGAGCAGGTGTGGTCAAGGAACAGGGCTGCACCACACAAGCTGTACTCGGGGATGTTGGGGTCACCTGACATTCCCCTGGGGTACTGGTGAAATTCTGCCACAGTTTAAAGAGTGCAATGGTCCCTCGTAAAGAAACTCTGGAACAAAGCACTGTTCTTACTGACTGGGAAAAGTGGGAATCAGAATAACTAATATAATGTAATGCAGAGACACAGAGGAGTGCGTAATTTTACTGATGATGTATCCACAAAAGACTCATGCCACTAGATACTGAAGTCCTCTTTAGCTGCGTTCAAAACCCCAACTAGATTTGCTGATGCTTTGGAAGCTTCCAAAGAGTGATCAAAAATCTGGAGGAAATGTTGCTGGGCCATTTTCCTCAACTGTAAAATCTCACTGTACCAGTAAGGTCTAATCAACCATGGAGAGTTAACTGCCTCTGAGCGGCAACGCTAATCTATCTTGGCTAAACAAAAGAAGATACCTTTAAAAACACTCTAATATATCTATAAGATCTGTTAAGCTGTCGGAAGGATGTCTAATGACCCTACCTTTATGGAGCCACATTGCTACATCACAAGCGCTCGTACATACATATTTTTGTTCACGCATTTGTCATCCCAAGCACTAAACCCTATTAAGACCAAAAGCTCATTTGCAAAATTATTTCTGCCTCCAAAAATGTCATTGTTTTTCAGCATATATACATACACCTCACCTACAAACACACAAGTGTACAGATCAAAGGAGCTCTCTGCTCCATAGGAGACTCCCAATTACTTGCAGTCAAGTGGAGCTGCAGCAGATGACGTAAAGTTTCCAACAGTTCTGGGGGTCAAATTCTAATTCCAACAAAAGATGTGAATATCAGTGCACTCCCTGTAGAAGTCCTGTTCCAAATTGTCACATTGTGAAAGTAAAAACTATACATAGGAAGAATTAGCTTAGTAATTGTACATAATGGAGAAAGGAATGTCAGTTTCTATCCTCTACTTCGTCTTTACTTTGAATACAAATTATGTAGAGCACACGGGCACATAATCAATGCTTTTTTACACAGCTGGAACTGTGCAAAAGAGTCCCACGTATAAATGAGAGATGACAGGCCACTCAAATGGAGTTCCCAGGCAAAACAATTATTGATTTCATGCTGGTCAAAATCTAAATATGCCTTTTTTTTTTTTCCCCAAGAACTAGCTCTCATTATGCTTATATTTCAGCTATGTACAAGTGGCAAAGGCTTTGGACTGGCGATTGAAAATAATTTCTATATTTCACAAAAAATTATTGACACTCAACCTTACTGTGTAAGTGACTGCAACTCAGCAACATGGCAAATGGAGCTTTTACCATGCAAACATTTACACTTATGAATTCTAGGAAGGGCTAAATAGTAGTTTTAGTCAAAATAATCAGTAACAGTATCTTTTTAGAAGTGATACATAGTAGACTTTTTTAAAAACCTCAGATGCACTTGTACAATCATCAAAGTCCTTGGGATAAAATTCCAAAGACAGTCATGTAAGAAAGAAAAGCAAACTATAATTCAAAGCAAATTCTCAAGAGTGCAACCTCTAGTCTCATGAGTGGTTCAATTGGCTCAAATATGTCAACTGACAAGAACACAGTGAGACATGTTTGCAGCATGATGAAGGCTGGAAGCCACAGAGGTTCCTTGATCAAGCTTTGTGTGTCTTCACTACAACAATGCTATTAAAATCCCAATCAGGCAGCAAGGGATAACTTACATCAATATTTTTTTGTTATGAACATATAATTAGAAAGATAATAATAATGGAAGTTAACTATCATACTTCAAAGGAAAAGTTAGATGACCATCAGTGTAAACTAACAAACTTATCAAGAATGTTTCAGATCTCCAGATATAAAAAAAAACCCCAACACTGGAGACAATCATGGCTTTCTTAATTCAAGTGTAAACATGCTATTTTCTCCCACATGTTATGAACTATGAACACGGCTGGGTAGCCAGCCTTGAGTGAGCCAACATCCAGGTCCACTACCAGGAAACACATGAATTACTTAAAATAAGGAAGTAAGATTACACAGTGTTACAGTATCAGTCTTTCCCACCTACTGTAGGACTCATTCATGTTACAGAGCTTCTCTGGCACAACTGTATTTATACAACTATAGCTTGCAACTCCATAATGAGCATCACAACCTTATTCTAAAAACATGAAAAAAAATTTGAATATGATACTGTATATAAGATAAAGTAATTTTGCTTCTGAATTAATTATGCATAGAATTTGGAAGCCATACACAGGAATGAATGAGGGCTGTGGATGTTAAAATGTTTGAAAGTATTGCACTTTTTCAAAAAGTAACACTGCTTTAGGGGTATAAATTAGCAAACTTGGTTATTTCAAATAAAAAACCCAGACACACAAGACTAGAAATAAGCATACAAATCCAAACCAAGTATAGAAGTACTCCATATACCAGCAATAGGACAGCAGTTTTGTAGAGTGATTTTAATTAAAATCATGGCTAACAAACACAAAATCTGTTTAAATCCCTGGATTCTTATATTTGTTTTTATTATTTCACAAACATACAAGACAAATAGTCTAATGAAGCCACATCAAAGTAATAAGTGTACTCACTCTTAGTCCTGGAAATCCAGGAGGACCAACACCACCAACAATTCCCTTCAAAGAAAATGGATTTTAGATTATCTGAATTTTACCATTTTAAAAAATTCCCAGTGATAAGATAAATAAGTGTGCTCTGCAAAGTAGGTTAGTTGGGATTTTTATAGAGAGTTCCTGAAGAACGACAGCTTATCACTGTATCAGGGAACATGCTTATTAAAGTCCCTGATTGTGGAATTAGATCTCAAGATATTTGCATCATGAAATCATTCCTGCATTACCAAGGAATATGAGATTTGTTACCATGATATTTAAAGTGGGAAGAAGAAAAAAGAATTTTTTTGGGGGTGGGAAAAAAAAAAAACCACGAGAATTTATTAAGATTTCTTTAAAAGATAAATAGAACACCGGCTCAGTTCATAGAAAGACCTTTGCAAATTAAAGGCTATGTTCTCTTTATGAAAAATTATTTCTTGATACAAACTACAGTATTTCTACTTTATGTAGAAGTAACAAATTCAACAGTATTCTACTACTGCCTCTGTTGCACTGAAGTTTAACTCGGCAGAGGTTAAAATCCCAAACCCCACAGAAAACAGTTGCCAAGTCTCTTTGCCCTGCGTGAAACGGGCATTGTAGCCCTCCAGGTCAGCATGCCTTGCGCAAGCTGTCCCAACACCTGGGACCTGCTACTCAATGGATATCATACATAGGGCTCAGTGCAGCCCATCGGCACGCCAGTGAAGTATTTTTATGCAAGCAAATCTGAGCTCATTCTGAAGCTGTCCAACAGGACATGGCTGCTGGGCATGGCACACAGAACACCTTCATGCTCCCCTCCCTCCTCTGGTGCCTACGCACCTTCTCCAGCCTGCTCCAAACTAACCACCAGGGATGCTGAATGCTCTAGCAACACCCTCCAAGGCAGACTGACATCCTCAGAAAATTGAGAGGGTGTTGTGGAAATGAAGGATGGCATTCTCTGTTAAGCAGAAGAAATTAGGCATGGAGACAAATGTCATTATTGTCAAGTCAGCACATGGGAAGAAATGTCTTCCTTTCAAGTTCCTGCCACCACAGGCCTCCCAGGCAGCCCCTGCTCTCCACTGCCAGCTCATGAGCAGGCTCTGTAAATACCCCATTAGCATTGCAGCCCCCTGCAGCTGCAGCTCTGGCCCCTTGCCTGAACAAGCCCTGCGGGGTGAGTTTTGGGGGAGGAGGGGAGAGGGGTTGCTGCCTGTCTGAGAAGGCAGTAAGATCAGCAGCTGTCTTGGCAGATTAGAAGAAACTTGTTTGCAAATGCTTGCGTTAAAACAGGCTTCTTTGTAAAGTGCAAGTCTGTAATTTCAGATCCAGGCTTTCTGAGCTTGTTTCTAGTAAAGTACTCTTGTTCTGCAGATCTTGTGGAAAGACAATATCTGCATTATCAGGAATGGAGGGAAACTTGGGAGTACCAGGAGGGGAAGGAAGAACTAACCCTTTCATATCATTTGCAAAGCAGCTGGTGACACTCACAACCCCTCAGAGGGCTTTCAAGATGAAAAGCATCATACTGACATCACCTGACATTTCCACAAGGGGAACTTTGCCTCAGGGACCACAAATGCAAAATAATTTTTTTCCTATGTTCCAAAATGCTGACACCAAACATTGATAACCCACCAGCAAAATTCATGTAAGCTTTTCTAAAATAAGTTTCTAAGATGGGTGTTGAGAAAGGGCAGGCCTTCAAAAAGGAGACTGTCTCTGCCCAGTTGCTGACTTTGGTCCATATCAGAACAACCTTTAGACACAAACTGATAGCAGTTTCAAAAGGAGCATCCAACAATAAAAGTAGATGGAAATCAGCTGCTCTTTTGCCCAGCACTTATTGCTGTTCCCTCACCTGGCCCAAAGCCCTTTCACTGGTTTCTCATATCAAAGGAAACCTGAGTTTGGAGTCTGCAGCCGGAGTTTCCCTACAAATACAAGAAGACAGCAAAGCTCCTTTGAGGGCAGCCAGTGAAGTGACGTGACTGTGCCACAGTCTGAATACCATACCACAAGAGCACTTTAGCCTGCACACTCTGCCAAGGACAAAGCTGTTATCATACTGATTATAATGCACTAAATGACATACTAGCATAATTGTACTCAGTAACAGTTCAAAGGATGAAATAAACGATCAAATGCACACGAAAGCTAAGGTTTTGGCATGCATGCAAAATCCCATTTGGTTAAGGTGATCTTAGAATAATGGTTTAAATAAACAACACAAAGTCATATCCATGCACGAATTTTTGAAGACAAAACATTCATCAGTAGTGCAATGAGGACAGCAAGACATCTGATTCTCAAGGTAGTCAGCACATGCTGCAGTGGAAACCCTGTGTTCTCTCAGCAGCTTTCTGGTTCTTTTCTCGCTCTTTTTTATACCACTGCTAATTACAGTACTATCCTAGCAATTTCCGTGGAAAAGTAACAGTCCAAAATTTTCCTGTGGACTTCGAGACACTGCTTTTGAGGCAAAAGTCTCCTTTCCATTTGGGAAGGGACTTAATACCGAGTGTTACAAATTTTACCATGTTAATGAACACACAATTTGATACTTACAGGATTCCCATCTGGACCAGGTGGGCCTCTATTTCCAAAGTCACCTGGAAAACCCTAAAGCAAAAGAGAGAATGCTTGTTCTTTATTATCCAAGACACGAAGAGTGGTCTGAACACTGAATTCCTATAGGTATTAGAAATTAGGACATTAGCAAGTGGATTCAGTGAGACAGATGGACAAATGGGAGAAGCAGAAAGTTTCAGCTGCACAGTTCAAATGAATAGTGGTATTTGTCTCCTAAAATCATAACCAAAAGAGATATAACTACACATAATGTAAGCATAGGGCAAAATCAGATGACTGAATGCTTTAAGATCAATATAAAACAAGTATTACTTGAATTGTTTGCTTGGTGTCTCTTTTCCTATTCAGTATTTTTACTTCAAATATTTTTTCCTGTTACCTACAGCATTCACTAAAACATCTGTCTTTTGTTCTCTCCTTACTCTTCCCCAGATATTAATGGTTGCAGTCTCACTGTGACACATGTTCATTAAACATCAAATTTTTCATCTTTCTGGTACAACACTGTCCTTACCAATGTGAACACTTGCCTTAGTCTGCATCTAGAGACTGAAACAACTCAAGACATGGCAAAGCTTCATTCATTTTATCAGAGTTTTGACTTCAGAGACTAGATTATCAGGACAGGGAAGAAATCTGACTGGCCAAGTCAAGCATCGAAGTTTGAAGCAGGATTTCCGTTTCTTGCTTGAGAAGCAAAATGAAATGGAGATCCACCACTTCACTGGTTCTAACCTTTCTTGCTTTCTCTCAGGGTTTCACAGATTGTTCTGCTTCTTTCTGATGTTGCTCACTGCAGAAGAACATGAGTTGCTGGGGAAAAGCAGTTTGGTTTCTGTTTTTTGTTTGTTTGTTTGTTTGTTTTTGTTGTTGTTCGTTTGGTTTTTTTTTAAATCAATTTTTATCACTGTACTATTGCCAGGCAGACCTCACTATTTCTCTGGAAGAGCCACATGAAGCTAATAGCAAACTCATGCTATTAGTTTGAAGCAGCACCATGCAATACTTTCATGATTCCTATTCACTGTATAAAGTTAGGAGAAAGGACAGAGCACAGATCTACAGAGAAGTCAACATCCTTTATAATTACATTGCAAGGTCCATAGAAGAGCCTATCACAAAATTTGCAAAATACCAAGCTGGAAATGGATTCTGCCTGGAAAAAATCCAAACAAAGGCGCTCACAGGAAAGAGACTTTTCCTGGAACTGAAAAATCTCACACAGTATTAGAGTACTGAGATAACTGAGGGATGCATTGACCTTAAGAAATCAGCTGTGAAGCACCAGAGCATTACTAGTAGAAAAGGAGCAAATTCTACCCTTACAATAATTTTTACATGAAATATTCTTCTTTGCCTTTTCAATGTTTGAAAGCCTTTTTACCCCTCCCTCTATATCAGGAACAGTACTTTGAGGCATTAACCTTTCACCTCTGTAAGACTATGTTCAAACCAATTAATTTGGCATTTTTAATCTACCTTGTTTGGAGGGCATCCACATGGCCGTCCAGCTCAGGACTTAGTATAGCATTGTCATTCCTTAATGAAATGCGGGATATGCGTTATTATATAATATATGAACGGCAGTCAGGAAGACAATATAAAACTGTGGCAAGGAGGTGGAAAAATCATATAAACCAAAGCAGTTTAAGCACTGCTTAAGCCATATTTGGCTTTAGTAATAACAAACCAAAATTCTGTAAATGTTAAGGCATGTATATATATGCATACACCCTGCTGAAACAATGTGTTGAAACACCTTAATAGGCTCTTAATTCCCATCACCATGCATGAAACTGTGAATAAATCTGAGGCATGCTTAATGCTCCCTATACCATCTTTTGGGTTGATTTTGGTTGGAGGTTTTTTCTGTATTCTCTTGCAAATTCAGGAAAGCAAAAGATAGGAATACCTCTCACAACAATGAAATTTTTATTCAGGATCTGATTGTGGAACTCACAAATAAGGATTATAGCCATAATTGTAAGATTTGACAGTACAGGTCTTTATATGTTTACCGTCTTATCATTTAAACAGTAGGGGTTCACAGGTTAATGGTCAATAAAGCAGATTTCATTGATTCTCAATCTGTACATCATTGGCCAAATTTTTGCACAACTCTGACAATGTACTGTAAAATTTCAGACATACAAACTGGGTATTTGACAGTGCCTATGTTGTTAAAAGCTACCAGCTGATAGGATGTAGACAAAGATTAATTTACTACCCTTTCCTTAATAGCATAATATTTTGTTTGTACTGCCTACCATTGGTAGATGTTGGAAGAGGTAGAATTGCCATAATACACATGAATATAATTAAAAAAAAAAACCCCACACAAATGAGGCATCAAAAGTGAAAAGGAGGATGCAATGGGACAGTTTTACCAGCCACCAGATCATAGATACAGGTCACAGATGATGGTTTATATACAGCAGGAACCCAGCATAGCATGAGTTCCGAAAGGGACAGATTACCCACAGTCATCATAATCCCAGTCTCAACAGTATGTGTCTTCTACCTGATGCTGATAAAACTATCTTAGTAAGTAGAAAAATGAAAGGAAAAAGGCAACATAGGAGAACAGTCAGAAAAGTCTAAAATTTGAAGTAATATAATAATACTACTGTGCAACAAGTGTTTTATTACATCAATATTACCATTTAACATTACTATTAAGCATACAAAGGACAACTATTCATAATTTTAATATAAAACAGAATCTGTTTTTACAGTTACAAAGGACTTGATTAATAAATTATTGGTATAATTTACAATGTCTGTTCTATCACATTGACTGCTGGATGTAAGTATAATCCCATATAAAAGAAAACTATGTAAAAACATTCCCCCAAATATGGTCAAACTATGTATGTAAAAGCACTATGCATCGTACTAAAAGGACAGACAATGCATTAAAAATAGTGCAGAAGTAGGCAAATTTCACATTACAAGCATACAATGGAAAGAAATTGAATACATATGCTTTTACTATGAAATATTTTCTTTAAAGCATATTGTATGCAAAACTAATCTAAAATTCAAACAAATCCTCACTCTATAATCTTCACAATAAACATTTTGGTAATTGAATTCTTTGTTCCATTTCAAATATGCCAGAGATGTTACAAACATGACTAACTATTCAATAAATCTCCTAAGTAGTAGCATTTTGAATTGTAAGTGTACAATCCCTTATATGATCCACTTTTCTTATACTTTAATATTACTTTCCAAAAATGAGATCATTCTTTCAGAAGGATCTCTGCCAGACAAGTTTTTACCAAGCATTATTATTGACAGAAGTTTTGTCCAAAGAAGTATGTTGCATTCTAGAACACAAGGTGAGGAGCCTGACTTCAGGCACTATGGAATTCCCATGCCAAACTTCCTTTAGTGACAGTGCCCTGCCCCAAACCACTGGCATTGTTAACTCTAGGACACTGTCAAAAGATGTCATCACAGCTAACATTGTCTGGGGTTAAAATAACACACATTCTCTAAGCTTGTGATCCAGCAAAGTACTTCAAGTCAGGTTCCCATGTGATTGGTCTCCTGGTTTGGTCCCTATATTAGTAGCCTTTAGTCAAGTAAGTACTTTATAGATCATCGAAAGGTTTTGTAATGAACCTCGGGATGGAGGAAATTACAGTATTACAGAGGAATCAGTACTGAATGAAGGTAATCATGGACATTGTGCAGAGGTACTTTTGGTGCTCTATCACCTACGTGAAACCTCTCTGAATTGATTTATTTATATAAAAGTCCTTATCAGAGCATAGCCTGACACTGATAGAAGTTGTGCTCTTATTGTAAATGAAAAAATAACTGCTTACCACAGCATGCACAGCACCAGCTGTTACAGATTGAAAAAAACTACTACCCTAGCAATCAGAAGCCTCAGTCAAACCTGCCACTGAGAATGAGATTATATGGCAAAACATGCATTCGCAATACCCTGCTGTCACCTCCTCTTCCTTTTCCGCACTGAACACAAGCCTTTGTTTTCCGTCCAGGTTCTTCTTAAATGCTGCATGTGACTCACCAGCACAACACGCTGCCAACTAGTGCAAGGTACTGATGGCCCAGACCCCTTCTTGCCCAACACTCAGATGCACAAAGTAGCATTTGATTCAAATTATAAGCAACTACAATATGGTCAACAAGAACAAGTGCACCCTGTCCTGCTAGCTGAATAATTAAAAAAAACAGATTCTTACTTTGATTTTATACCTTAACAAATTGATAGCAGCTTCAGAAGGAGCAGTCTGTCAACTTAATGACACTTTTCTCTGCTTGCCTTTCTTTACATCAAAAGGAAATCTATTGAAGGCTAGTGCATTTTTTGGCTGGTGTTAGATTACACAGAAAACAAAACATAATTAAACAGAATCCTCCACAGCTTTCCTAGCATATATCAAGGGCCAAACGATGGTAATCACACTACTACTGCTGAACAAGCTTGTTCAACAGGCTAGATGAAAGTCATCTGAACTGCTGAGCGCAACTGAGTGCACAACTGGAGAATAGTATTGCAGTTCCCAATCTCAAACCACAAGCAAGTTAAAACTGGAAACTCCTGGATAGCTTCAAAGACCTAAAATAATAAGGTTGCAGCAGAAAACAAAACACTTGGCATTGAAAATATACCACAGAAAATATGTAAACCTTGATAATGTACACTTGGCAGAATTGTGTTTATTCTCAGCTGTAGAAATATATGTTAAGTAGAGGACAGCTTTAATTTACCATAGTCCGGAAATATCAGACATTAGAAGCAGCTGATTTGCATTCAAACCAACACCAAAATCAGACTTACGAAACTTGCATAGTATCTGTACCTTGTGCTAACACTAATTTTACAGAATATATTTATGTGTTTCTGTCATCTTTTAACCATCATGTAGCTGATATCACTAACCAGCCACAAGGCTCATAAGGTTAAGTCTTCCTCATGTCAAAATATCTAGTAGTTATAAACTGCACAGAATTTGTAGTACTGCAAAGTACTAATTGGAAACAACAGAAAGTAATCTATGGGAAAAAAAAAGCTAACATTTTTCAGCTGATTAAAGTTACAGAGTGAATTACAGGTGCATTTACACTGGCGCTAGAAATTGTAACAAATGCTAGAAACTTTACCTGTCTCCCTTTAGGACCTCTTTTTCCACGGAAGCCTGGGATGCCCTGACAAAGAAATAACCCATCATAAGTAGCTTTTCTTATTTTCAATAGCTTAAATTCAAGTAATTGAAACTGCATTTGATTGGAAAAAACAGTGTGAGAAGTACCGTTAAAAAAAAAAAATTATTTGAGCAAAGAATCATAGAGACAATGTTCTATACTAGAGGGGCAGAAACACAAACTTTGCTTGTCTTTTCTGTGGCCACATCAGAACAACTATGAAGAAGGGCCATAATCTGCTTCCATTAAAGTACGTGGCCAGACATCCTTTTGTGCCCAAGAGATGCAAGAAAAATCTCAAGCACAGAGTGACAAAGATTAAGATTTCCATAACTGGTTTTATTGCAAGCATCATCTGAGAACTGACAAATATTAATTACTGACTGAATGAAATTGCTTCAATGAAAAATACTCACTATGGACCTTGGTGGTAAGAAAAAAAATATTCTTAATCCTTGCAGCTCTAGATTGAATTCAAATAATAATTTACAGCTACTCCTCATTTAACTTTAGAGCCAGTGCAATTAATTGATTAGACTAATTAGATACGACCTATTTATTGAATTTCCTCCATATCTCTTATGCTTTTATACAAAGATTCAGGTGAATGGTTATACCTTGTACATTTTTTTTCCCCATTCTAATGTATATTGCATTACCACTCAAATGTCAATATTTCATTAATGTTCCATTAAACCTACCCTTTCTCCTTCAGGTCCTGGTTGTCCTGCCACACCTGGAGGTCCAATGAAACCCTAGAAGCACAAGAACAATTCTTGATTACAAGGGTGCTTCCCACCGACACTGCTTGTCCCTCAGTATTGACCAGCGGTGGGTTCAAGATCCAGGGATTAAATTCAGGCTCATTTGAAATTACCAGTGAAGCTCAATCAACTTAAATGTGACTAGAATTTACTCTCCAACCAACAGCAAAAAGATTTTCCTATTATAAGGGTACAGACCCAATTAATAAAGAAGTACCAAGAAAGTATTTCAATAAGACAAAGTTGCATCAGAGACCTTATTTATTACAACAAAGGAAATCTGAAAAAGCTCCTGAAGTTAACCTTATTCATTAAATACATTAGAAAAGATGTTCTCATCTTTAATGACACTGTGTGATCACTGCTATATGCGAGAGTCCTAGAAAGTTTACCTTGTCATAAGCAGAACATTTTTCTTAAAGTTCAGGCACACTGCATTTCTCTCCCACCTTCCTCTCAGAAAGTCAGAAATAGATCCTCTCATATAATCAGTTGTATGAACACAGAAACATGCTGTTGACTCAGCAGAAATGATAGTACCATTTACAAAAATAGGAGTAGAGATGGATTCTGCACCACAGGATTCAAACCGAGATTGGAACAAAAATATTATTAGTTACTAAAAAAGGATTCCTTTCTTTCATCTCTCTCTCTCCAGTCCTCCAACTGCAATGATTTGGGGATTTTGGGTGGCTTTTTTTTTTTTTTTGTTATGAAAGACAGTGCCCATCTTGTCATCCAACCCTAAAGACAGTAAGGAAAACAAAGGCACTTCTTTTTTCTACAGTTTCTTAAAACAGCTGAGAAGCAGAGTATAGTTTGCTTGCAGGAATGTTCTAAACTTAAAGCTCTGAAGATATTTCATATCATGTTGCTATACACCTCCATGTCACAGTAGTATGTCTCAACAGGGCTACGTCATCATTTTTGTTGGAAGTTCCTGGTAGAATTCTTAGACAGGACTTAGCCTTAAGACCTAACAGGTGTTTTTCCCTAAAATTACTCATACATTGGCCATTTTTAGCTTTGTGTAAACAGAGAAGTGACTGGGATCACTTATGTCTTGTTGGTTGAGGGGAAATTGAGACAAAATGCACTGAGAATCTGAGCAAAAATAAACTGAAGAAATGTAAAAGATACAATCCCTATTGGCACTTGATCCTGAGAAACTGATTTTTCCCATCGCTGTAATGAAAACTGACATCAAAAAAACCCACTCCCAAAAACCAGACATATGTTTGAGAAGCTGCTGCAGGTAAAGGCTTTTATTAACTACATTAAAAAACCAGGGCAAAAGCAAATCTAGCAACACGATAAGATTATTTTAATAGATACTTGAGAACACAGTACACTGCTCAGCAACCTGTACAACACAAGCTGAGGGCTGAAAACACCTAGGAAAAGGCTCCTTCAAATCCTAGGTGCAACCAGCAACATGCAAGTTTCTGGAAACCCATGTCTACTGCCTGATGGTGAGAGTCAGTCTGAAAAAATACTTATACACACCCCCACAATAGTAGGCATGCACATGTGCCTATTAAAAAAAACCCAAAACACAACCCAAACAAACAAAACAGAAAAAAAGCCAACCTATTTTACCTCCAAGAATGACCAAAAGCAAACCTTGAATCAGCAGAGCCTTAAGAGCCTTCAGTCCCTGGGATATACATGACTACAACTGAACCACTCCAAAATCTCAAGATTGCTTTCATGGTTTTTATGTGACAAGACTGTTTTCCTTTATCAACTTCTGTAGCTGTTACAGATTGCAAATACCAGATACGTCTCCCTTCTTGACAGCTTCCATTATGGAAATAATGCTTCAGGCAGGAAGGGTCCACTCCTCTTCACTCCAGGTCTCACACACCCGCATTCAATATTGCTTTCCTTTTCTTGCCTGCATGCATTCCAAGTGAGAAGAGCAGCAACAATGGAACACTGCTCTATGCTGCTCACCATGGAAAAAAAAATTACATCCTTACATGTCTTTTGAAAGAAACAAGATGTTTTCTCATTTGTATGTTTTGTAAAGACAGAGTGGTTCAGTGGTCATACAATTGGTAGAGCTGAATGAAATTCCTCATCCCCTTTCTTATGTACTGTATGGGTAAAGATAGACACGCATGCCAAAATGCTTAAAATGCTTACTTACTCTTACACCTTTAGGACCTGGGTTACCTTCTGGTCCAGCTAAGCCCTATTACAAAAAGACATGAGTTGTACTTCATTTTAAACAACCAGATATGCTCTATTTAAAAGAACAGTAACAGCATTTGTTAACAGTGAACTGGCAATACATTCCTAAAATGATTAGGATTGAAGAGGGTGTCATCAAGAGGTCTCTGGGACCGTGTTAGGAAAGGTCTCCAATTAATTCATGGCTGAAACTTAGACCGAAACTTCTGTTACTTTAAAATTATTTCTTCTGGGAGGAAATTTTTTTTCCAGACCCAGTGATCTGGCATTACAGTGACAAAATTTGACAGTTTTTTTCATAAGCTTTTATATTTGGACACATTTCCCATTATTTTCAATCTAATGTCAGAATAGCATATGTAGTCCAAATGCTCTAAACATTTCATGTGATTCAACACAAACATGTTATCATGCATTACTATATAAAATATTTTAATGAAATTTTAAAATATATAGCCATTACAAGCCTAATCCAATAAAACACTGAAGTAATGGTCAAATTCATCCTTTAAGCAGACACAAAACCACTAAGTCAGTTGTTGAATTTGGCTCATATACCTTTATACGGGGAAAATAATGAATATTTCTACTTTATGTCTTATTTGTATTACTGGACCGAGCTATCTGTTAGCTTATACGTAAATTAAAAAAAATAAAATCAATATTTATATAAGTGCTTGTGTTTATAGAAAGCTGCTTTCTGGCTTTATTGGTTCTCCGTCTCAAACATCTGAATGGGGAAAAAAAACTCGAAAGCCATCTTTTGATGTTCTGTTTCCATAAAGGGCTGAAGAAATAGTTTCAGCAGCAAATTAAATACATTGCTGAAAATCAGGAGGAACTATACTACAACAGGCAGTTTCCTATTGCTTCTGGACTTGAAATATGAAGAAGACAAAACACACAGGACCACAAGAGGTTTATGAAGGAGTGTGAAGTTTTTAGACAATTCAGCACTTTGGTAATGTCATTTATGTATTCCAGAAAAGTACAGCATTAATGCATCTAACTCATCCAAGTTTAAAAGACACAAGATTCAACATTACCTAAAGGGCACTACCTGTGAAAGAGGTTTGTTTCAAGGATAAATGACAGGATGTAAATAAATACATTTATATTATAAGTAGTTCCAAAAGAGTCAGATATGGTACTTTTGAAAAGAACAAACACAAAAATCCCCAAAACTGCAAAGACATTAGTATAGTTACTGCACCTGCCTGCCAGGGTAACCAACTGCCCCAATATTGCCAGCCATTCCTGGAATTCCCTAAGTGGAAAAAGAGGTGGGAAAAAGAGAAAAAGAAAAAAAAAAAAGAAAGAAACAACAAACAGGTTTAATGTCATGTTTTGGAGTTTATTTGGTTTATCATTTCTCTTTTAACATCTCGTCATGACACAGCTTAAGCTCATGGAAAAAATGCTTTTTGAGCAAGCTACACAGCAACACCCTAAAATTTACTCATCATACATAAGTAACTCCACCAATTTCAGTTACATATCCTTTAAAAAGCATTACAAGAAGAGTAGTCTAAGATTTTACGAAATACAACAGTGCACCCCTTATTTCCCTAATAAAAACATAGATGCTATCTATAAAAAGTAACTGAGGAGGACTTCAGGAGACAGGTCCTTGTAATGAAGTAACCACAATGGTCTTAGCTGTATTTGAATAAATGTGTTAAATGTTTCATTAAAGAAGAATCCTTGTGTCCTTACAAAGCCAATTTTTTTTGTTTCTTCCAGAATCAGGTCAATATAGCATTGGATTAGTCATGAATGTATAGAACTTCTCTCCATCTTCTTCCTCCTAATCAAATCCAAAAGTAATTTTTGTTGTTGTTTTATTACTTAGCATCTGCGCATCTGACTCCCTATTTTCAGAAAAATGTGCTTTACTGAAATGGTGCCAAACGCCATAAGCCCATCACCGAGACATAGGAAGCTCCACCTACTTCTGTTTAGTTAATTTTATTTTAAACAAGCCAAGTCCATAAAATGGACACTCTCCCAGCCTAAGCCTTCCACCCACTGTCAGTGTTACCATAGCAATAGATGAGGACTTCCTCTCTGAGCTGTTCACAGCTGATTTATGGTAAAACAGCAGTCTTAGGAAGCAGAACTCAGAAGTGCAGATGCAAAAAGGGGTTGCAATATTTTTTAACTGAGCTGCCATTGAGATGGTTCTGTCACCTGCTTTCAACTGGTAGTGATTCATCTTCTGACAGATGCTCTGTCATGGAACTAGGATCCATGGTTTCCTATTTTGGCTCAGCTGTACTTCAAAATACGCATATACAAAAACAGTGAAAAAGCAGTATAATCATTGCATTTACAATTTATCTTTTAAAACTTTTCCTATGTTAGCAGCTGTTCAAGGAGTTCCACAATTCACAAATTCAGAGGAATGTCTGTCCTTGCTGTACAAGCTTCTAAAAACTACAAACACAGGTAGGTGCTACAGATGACAAGTCACTGGTCTAACTCATCAGCTTCACCAGCCAGGCCTGAAAATACCAGCAGTAAGAACTATGTGCAAAATAAAACTCTTTCATACAAAGTGTTCTCTTAAAATAATGAAAAAAAAAAGATTTACAGCAGCAGTATGAGAATACCGAGACATCAAACAGTTGCACATCACCAGTTTTCAGATTCTTGAACATGAATTGCCTTCTTCAAAGGAACTTAAATGCTTGATTGCATGAATAATGAACAGAATGACTTTTCAATGCAAGCTTCGCTTTTTCCCCTTCATGGTAACCGATTACTCTTCACCTGCAACTTCTTCAAAGATTGAGACATTCTTGTCCTGATGTTAAGAATTACTTTTTTTTTTTTTTTTTTTTTCCCCCTTGCNNNAATTCTTTTTTTTTTTTTTTTTTTTGCCCCACTGGCTATCTCTATCTCACTGCTAAATTATAGTCATCACAGAAAAGTGCATGTGGGCCTATAATAAAAATCACCACTCATTCAGTTAAGATTTGTGTGTAAAACTCATCAAAATCATGGATGATGTTCATAAGCTTTCATCTCCCTTCGGGTGTCTATCATCTGTTATAATTACCATTTCCCTTTCAGTGTCATCCAAAAGGAGACTCATGCTTCCATCTACTCTGCCCTGAGGAGCCTCGTTAATGCTAACGAGACTCATCAGCAATTGTATGTCTTTGAAATTTACATTCAGATTGCTTCTTGAACTGACATGGAAGTGAGAAAAAGTACTAAATAACCATTTCATTTTCTACATGCTAGGAGATTTAAAATGCATTAAATCAGTAGAGTTTTTGAGAGAATCTGAACTGTGCCTCTAACAAGAATTTTACGCCAACCTCTACCAAGCCAGTGTTGTAGCTGAAGAAAAACAAGCTGGTCTTTTCCATTTCATTTAGACCATTTTTTACCACACTGATCTCTAAATAATGTGAATTCTTGGTCAAGAACTATTGAGTATTTTCTTAAGCTGTCAGTAATTTACACTGATTGCTTACAATGAACACATATTCAATAATGCATTCTTCTATCCTCAATTGTTCCACTGTATAGTGTACTGTTCCTTCATCACTTACCTGCTCACCCCGTGGCCCTCGCAGTCCCAGATAACCCTTAAGACCCTGCAGGTACAGAAACAGACATGTGATAAATACAGTTAAACACACAAAGTGGACCTTTTTTTCTACTCCAATCTCCCTTTATCAAGAAAAAAAAATCCAAACTTGTTTGCCTGCAGCGTTAATGTGGTTTACATTTAGCAGCTCATATGAAAGTTGAGTTAGAAAAAAGGAGTAAGAAATCTTCATGGTAGTTCAGACGATTTCAAGATATTAGCATGCTTAAACATATTTCCAGACTTGTACTCTTTTAAACAAATGAGTACATGGGATGCTGTCACCAGTTACTGCTGAAACTGAGGAACTGCATTCGGTACAGTGCATTTCCCCATTCTAAATCCTTGTCACAATGCCCTTTCAGAGGAGAGGTATAAGTAGAGAGTCATCCCAGACTATTCTAGGACACTCTCAAGAAAGATAGACCTTCCAGGACACACGTTATCTCTTTTTAAAATTAACATAGAACAAATTCCAGCCCTTATGTTATGGAATTTATATTAGTAGGAAAGCTATTGCCCGTTCCTCATCCCAGAAATCTTTCCTGTGGTGCTGGAATCATGAAGCTGTCAAACTTTACTCCCTGTGCATTGACCATTTCATGCATATTTTAGCTCTTGAAGAAAAAAAGAAAGAATTCTTAAAGAATTAACAATAGGGCTGGAACTTGCCATCTTCATCTGTACACTTGAAAGGGGAACCTTCTTCTTGGATGTCTTTACACTGTACTAAACATACCCAGACAAGATGGCCTAAAAGGGAGGCTGTAACAGTTGCATGATTGATGCAGAAGCCAAGTGTCTGGTCTCCACAACCCTTGCAAGAGGTCCTGAGAATATGCAAGTTCCAAAAGCTGCAGCTTGAAAGAGAAAGACCAAAACAATCCTTATTCTGGATAGAAATTTATCATAAATTGACTGACTAGCGGGAGTGTCTTGGCTGACGTCAAACATCTGGCTGCCTTGCAGCATGATGACACTCATTAGTCAGTAGAGACTTGAGACCCACTGTAATAAGGAATTCTGCAACTGATTTCAGCAGATCAGATATCCCAAAGTTTTGGATAAGCTTCTGCATGACCACAAGAGTATTTCTGCATGAAATTAATTTTATTATCATATACAAAATTAAAAGATGGAATTATTTTGCTTGGTGATAATTTTTGATGATAGAAGAGAATGACCTCTGTAAGGCTTCAAAATTTGCAATTTTGCTATTATACGCTTGCTTGAGGAATCTTGATCCAAAAGAGATGTACTCATTAAGAAACCCAAAGGACTTATTTTCCCAAAACCTAACACAGCAGGTGTGTCCTTTCATTTTGCTAATCGCACACAGGGCATTGCCAGTTTGCAAAATTGTAATGCATTCTGGCTCCAATCCTCTTCTGTAGCTTAAGTCTAAATAATTTATATATGTTATCTCGTATCTAAGGAAGATGGTCTGCATTGCTGTTAGGGAAAAAAAAAAATAATATCTGTAACAGATAGCCAGGAGCTGATCTTGGACAAACCAGTTAATATGAAATATCCTAATTTACTATATTAACGCATGCTTAAACCCAAATTTTTTATTGAATTGCTAAAGCAGAACTAAAGACGTCAACATAAGCCAGTAACTCATCTTTAGCTTTCATCTTCTGGCCACAAAGATGATCAGAGGGTTACAGCACCTCTCCTATGAAGACAGGCTGAGAGAGTTGGCATTGTTCAGCCTGGAGAAGAGAAGGCTCCAGGAACACCTCATAGCAGCTTTCCAGTATCTGAAGGGGGCCTACAAGAAAGCTGGAGAGGGACTTTTTACAAGGGCATGTAGTGATAGGATGAGGGGTAATGGTTTCAAACTGGAAGAAGGTGGGATTTAGTATAGATATGAGGAAGAATTTTTCACTATGAGGGTGGTGAGGCACTGGAACAAGTTGCCCAGGGAAGTTGCAGATGCCCCGTCCCTGGAAGAGTTCAAGGCCAGGTTGGATGAGGCTTTGAGCAACCAGGTGTAGCGGGAGGTGTCCTTGCCCATGGCAGGGGGGTTGGAACTAGATGATCTTTACAGTCCCTTCCAACCTAAACCATTTATGATTCTATGAAAATGTGCCTCAGAAAGCCATATAGTTTTTTTACAGTCCCAGCCCACTCTGTATTTCATGAGTTTTATCCATTTCAGAATTTTATCCTCTCATTATGCTTAAATGATCAAATAAAGTAGGTGTTGCTAGAAGAGATCTCTCAGTAGTTTATTAATTCTGTGCAAGGAGAAAAGGAAAGAAGAAACAGAGAAACACTCAAAGAGAAGTTTATCACAATTTAGTTTCAAAGTGGGTCAGTTTAGTCGATTAACACCTGCATGGACAGTCTCAAAAGAAGGCACACAAGGAACTGTGAGATGAAGAAGGACTGATTTCTGGTGTGCACGTTTCTACACAACGGCATCTTACTTCTTCCAGAGGAAAACTACTTTGAACCCATATTTTAGATCAGTATGCCCATATTCTTATTCAGAGTTAACATGGCCTTAATTCATTCTAACTCACTTAATACTGGTTGAGAATGAAGCTAAACCACGCTAAAATGAATATCATTCCAAAGAGAGGGTTTTCACATAGGAGTTTCCTTTCCTGTGACTTAGCTAATCCTCTTAAAATTCTTAGGTTTTTATTAGTTTGAGTTTGTATTCTTGAGTGTACCCGTATAAATAAGATCCAGTGTGCTCTGAACTAAGATGAAAGTAAGCAAAAAGAGCACAAGTTCACATGCGCTGCTTTGCAAAATGAAATACCTCCCAATTTCTAATGAAGAGTAATGCTTTGATTTAAAAGCTCAATATTGAAGAGAGTTTTGAAGCTTCCAATTATCACAATACAGACTTCAAGCACATTACAAAAACAGCAAGTTGCAAGAATACTTTGGTCTGCACGAAAGAAAAATCTTTACCAACTAATACAACTCAGAAAAGACTTCATAACAAATTTAAGTGTCTGACTTCTACTATATGCCTAGCACAGTGGGACCCAGACTGAGTGAAGTCTGTATATAGCAAAATGTAGGTGTTAAATCATAACAGCAAGGGCTGTTCAAGCCAAGTCTTTCCATCTTACTGGTGCCCATTGTGTTTTATTAGAATTTCTATGCATTTGTTATTAAAATACATCTGGTACAACACTGGCAACTTTGCTAGAGAACCAAGTTTCTGTAACCTCTGAAAATCAGCAGGTGAAGTGTTATACCTAAAGCTACAACCACCAGCTACAGAGAGATATTAGTGTTTGAAAAGTGCTGGAAAAAATTTTCTGGGCATGGAGTAAGCATAGCATATAAACAGATATGCTATAAACAGGTATGTGCACTGTCACACGAGCCTTTGCAATGCTTACTTATCAGCTCCACGTTGTCAGAACATGGCATTCAGTTTTGAAAAACTTCTTCATCAGCAAATGGTTTGTTTTGTTGTTTTTTTTTCTTCCTACCTCCATTCTATCTTGTTTGCTGACGTATATTAACACAACTAAGATTTCACCTAGCATCTCTTAACCTGAATATCCTAAGGAATGGAAATACCACTTCAAAAAACAAGTTTCCTCCTGCTCAAGGAAAACTGCACTCTGTAGGAGAAGCAGTGGGAGACACTTGGTAGCATAATGTTGACATCACTACAGGTATGGCTTTGAAATTTCTCTATCTGCCTTACCCTTTACAGGATGCAAAAGTAAAGACAAAAGGAAATACGGAGCCTTTCCCAGGTTGCAACCAGGCTTCTTCCTTCAACATGTCTTACCATATTATACTTTAGTATGTGAACTTTATCAGGATTTTACAGATCCAAATTTCCATGATTTACCACTACACATAGATAGGGAAGAAAGCTAGCCCCAAAATTGTAGCCAATCTTTTTAAAAATCTTTTCTGATGTCATTATAAAGTACCTGCAACCACAAAGGCACTACAGTCATTCTAATGTATTGGCATGATCCCAGGCAAGTTAATGTGCAGGAGAAATGTCCTTTGGCTGACAATCTACCCCCCAGTATTCTGGCTAGCAGAGGCAAGTACTCGCAAGTCTGCACAGTGCAGTAGGCCCTTACTGGGGAGAAAGGGAAGGAGGGGGCTTCCACTATGTAAGGTTTCTGGACTGATATGATTTAACACCTGATGCTTTAAGTTTTGAGGGCTGATTTAAAGATGGTCCTGTCAAGACAGCTCCGGATATGAGATTGTGCAATGGCTCTGGAAACAGAGCTCTCCTCAAACCAACCCTCATCTCCTGCCATTGCTTCTCTGCTTCAAAAGACCTCTGAACACTTCATAAACATGCAATTTTCTGTTTTTACACTAGAACAAATTTGGAGCCCTACCCCAAGCAAAACTTGGCTTTTTCTAGTGTGTTACAGGCATGAGAAATATGTCATATTTTATATGCAACCACAAGGACGCACACTCCGACACATGGCATGAAATGAAAAATGAAGTCAATCACAATAATCTGTTCCCAGAGTCCTGATCATTAACATACGTTGGTTTTACTGTCTCACTACAAAAACCTGTAGATTCTCAGCTTTACATATACAGAAACACATCATTTTACAGTGCTAATCCAAAACAGTAGTTTACTAGTGCTGTTCTATTGCATTGAAGGCTTCAAAAATCTCTTTTTTTTGGGGGGGTAAAATGAATCTTTCCGAGAAACTCTCCCAACATGATCCCAGATATTCAGAAAAACAGAACCAAAAGCACATTGAATATGGCTTCTCAAAGTCACTCTTGTCAAAAAAAGTGAAAATAATATGCACACTTGCCTCAAACTTCCACAACATATGTTTCTGTATAAGCACCAAATAACATTGCACAGGAAGTTCAGAACAAGGCAAATTCTGATTAGAGAACTTGTCAAAACACAGTTTCCTCAACAGCCACCCTGGAGTGGGGTGCCCAGTGGAAGGGCAGCAAGCATTACAGTTCGCCCTCCACTTCAGCTCTCCAAAGGCACCACCCCAGTTAATGGGAAATGGATGATGAATTTCATAAAGAAAAAAAACTCAAATTTCTAGGTCTTTCAGGAAAACAAAACAAAAGTCAATATGACAAAAATTAATTGCCATGAAACAAACACAGATTTGTATTACACTGTTAAAAATATCTGGAAGAACATTAGAGTTTTTATTCACTATCAAATATCTTACTGTTTAGAAACTACTCAGTTAACACAAAAACTGTCAAAATCAAATAGAATTTGGGACACTGTTAACTTATATGTAGGATATTTTATCTTCCTTTTTACCTGGATGAGAAAGAATATCAGAAATATGTTATTTATTCAATATGATAGCAATTCCCCAGTAGTACTGGGGTATAAAACAAAAATGGAAGTACTTGATTTTTCTGCAGTTTTTTTCTTGTAGCAGGTTTACTTCACAGCTACTTGTGCTCACATTCCTTTGAAAATAATTTCTGAGATCACAATGAACTAACAGTGTGTTTACCTATTTACGTATATTGAAAAGCAGTAACTAAAGATCAGTTATTTAAAACACAATAAACTGTGGGCTTGTCATTAAAAAAATTAAGTGTGAAATACTTTTAACCGTTTACAGGTGTAGTGCTGTTCAAAAGCTGGTATTCTTACAATCTGGGTCAGGCAGAAGTTATCTTAAACATGGTTCTAATTAGTGTCTGATGTGTACTACATGGAAATAGAAAGTGAAATTTCCAGTGATCAAGTGAGCACGATTCTCCA
Organism: Burhinus bistriatus; assembly: GCA_013397275.1. Classification (NCBI taxonomy): domain Eukaryota; kingdom Metazoa; phylum Chordata; class Aves; order Charadriiformes; family Burhinidae; genus Burhinus; species Burhinus bistriatus. Next base: position 193,757 of record VYXH01011375.1, on the reverse strand, counting down.
GAGTCTCTAACCCCCAGATAAGGAGTGAATTCTTGTGGCAGGAAGACAGCATGATGGCCGTAAGATTTTAATTTCCTTGCCCCCAAATGTCAGTCTTATAATTCAGACCAAGTGACAGCTGCTTTCCATCTAAAAAGCTTTAAAACAAAAACTACTTTGTTTTCAGAGCAAAACTATAAACCTGATGAAATAAGAAAGCACAATACTTTGGGAATCTCAAGGTGGCCCAAGATCACCAGTGACAAAAGCTATCAGTGTCCAGGCTTGCAGGTTAACTCTCAACAGAGGGGATACAAATTCTTCTCACAGCTAAACATTTTCTCAGTTCACAGAACTGCGGGCCACATGTTTGGCAAAATAAATTTCCACACTCCTCCTGGTGCTAATTCAGTGATAGTTTCCTTTTCTGGTCACATTTTTACTATGTTTTGGTCAATTCTAGAAATGAATTACTAGACTTTTTTTTTAAGGAAAAAAAAAAGATTATCATACACTTTAAGATCAAGACGATGAACAAAGCCATCTTAAAACATAACACTGAATATAAATTTTGTTGCAATGCCATTTTTCTTTAGTTTCAGTAGCAGGCAAACTTTTAATTAATATTCCTTCTCTACATGTCAAAAATTAAGGCCAAAAATACCATGGCCTAACTTTCTAACAATTCATTCCATCCTTTTGACAGACACTTTACAGCTGCCTTTAGTGTTACATTCTACTTCAAAATTCTTCTGTCATATCTGCTCTCCATGTTTTTCTATTACACTTGCAACACCAAAGTATATTCTGCAAAAATAGCATTTTATAGTACTTTCCCCCCAGCTTTCTCGCCAATTTTTGCCACCTCACCAGTTTGTCACCATCTGGCTAATCAGAGCAGCCTACTAGACTTACGTCAGGTGACCTCTCCTGCCACATAAACTATATTCTCTTCCCTCAGTCTTCTGTGCTCATTTTCTTAAGGTTGTCTCATTTCCCCTATTGACATCCCTCATGTTCCCTTCCCAAAACTGTCTGCCTTATGCTTTCCTATATACATAGGACTGCCATAACTTGGATATATTTCTTAAATGTAGTGTGTGGCATCTGACATTTCTCGTATTAAAAAATATCACATTTCATAGCATCCAAAATTGGAACTTATTCCACCTGAGTTCTATTTTAGCAATTCTGGCATACATTTGGCAAAAAGCAAATAATTCAATGCAGAAATACTGAGCATATGATCCCATGGAGCTTTTTCTATACTACAAAATACACAATAGAGAAAAAAAATAAAAAAACTATTACTGAAAATTTAATACAACTGATTTAAAAATGGCTGTATCTTGCAGGCCAGCCTATCTTCCCTAGTACCTACTCTGTTTGAGCAGGGGTACGCCATGCCTTTTGAAGAACACCAGCCTAAGCAGCTGTGATTTACACTCTGTTGCGATGATCTCACTTCACTTAGTTGCGAAGGAAGGTTTTACACTGTTGCCCTTGGATCCTGATGCAGTAGACAGTCACAGTACCAACAGCAGGCCTAAACCCCTTCTCTATCACCTCTTGACCACCAGACATCCACCTAATGGCCACTGATTTGAGCCAGGGAGGGTTACCTCAAAATGGAAACAGAATCTTACCTTCTGGCCTTTGAACCCAGGTGGGCCTGGAAAGCCTATGGGGCCTGGGTCACCCTGTACAACAAAAACATCCAGAATCACTTTGTTTCACTGGAACATGACACAGGCCTATAAACATGTAGGATTTCATATCTTCTCTGCATTCTTGGACATTTGGTATGAAGAATTAGCTAATGTTGTTTTAACAGGCATAGATCATTATTTTTTTCAGAGGAACAAAATTGAAAAGGCAACAGTTCCTCAATTGCAACCACTTGGTGCAATGTCCATGCTCTGGCATCAGACAACTAGCCAAATCATGGCTGGAACAGACTTAGTTCACAACCTCACAACATTTAATTTTAGCTAACATAAATGGGAGTGAAGAAACTATACAATTATTGAGGTAACTCTTCCTTCAGAAGTGAGTGGTTTTACCTCAAATTAATATATACATTTAAATATTACTGTTTATTGTTTGTCTTTCTGTTATGCCAACAATCCTCAACCAGGACTCAGGAGGCCATTATGATATGTGCTGCATAAAACATGGCTTAAATCTAATCTGTGTAAAAAGACAACGTGAAAGGTGCACATAGACAAAGGTGTTATGGTGGCACATGGCTATTCTCATTCAAGTTCTTTAAACTTTGCAACTACATGATGGTATATGCGAATGAGAATTAGAGCATCTCAAATGCTAGGGAGATGGTTGTTGCAGGTGGGGGAGGAGGGAACGTTGTTCCAGTTCTTTTTTCCTTGCTCAGGACTGACAGTGAAGGGACTCACTCTTTCAGGATTAGTACCCAAATTCAATGAGTCGACGAACAGATCCTGGAAGTGAGTCAAAGTAAACTCAAGTCCATTACTTAGGGTAAGCAAATTTGACTTGGGTGAAAAATTAAGACACCAAAATAGTGATAACTATAAAAATGCCTATCAATCCCACATTTTTTGATTATAGATGAATTCTACTTGTATTTAGGTGCAGGTCATACATATACATGGGTGGGCTTTAGACTGCTCTGTGGCAGCGTGGGCTCATGCCAAAGAATATACCTTGAGTTTCAGGTAGACATGTATAGCTCACAACACTATTGCCAAAAGCAAAAGCTGGTTAGATTAAAATAATGTTGCTATTTCTACAAAAGCTGCACTTCAATTTCTTATCATTGCATCAACAGACACACTAACAGCCCATTAACACTGAAAATATATATTTGTGAATTTCAGGGTTTGACAGAAAGTATGCATTAAAAAAATAAGTTATTTTATGTACACATCAGCAGCTAGTAAACAATAGTTATTTGCTAATGCTTGCTTCATTATGGAGAGTGGTCCTGGACTCCTACAGTGTTTTCTACTTAGAACAAATGTTCCATAATTGAACTACTAGCAAATGCTCTTAATAAAATAGCATAAATACAAGATATTCTAAAATATATAGCGCAGGCTAACACATTAGAATGTAAACATGCAATTACATTTTTTAGTATTATCACATTGATTTTAAAGTTTCATACATAGTCAGTAGATTTGCAATCTAAAAATGAAATAATCACAAACTTTCAAGCCCATAATTTCTATGAAGAACTATTTTAAATATTTATATTCAAATATTTTGGGCAGAGAAAGCAACCACTAGTTTAGCTGAAGCAGCTTAGGAGGAACTAGCAGAAAAAGCCTCTGAAGTGAAAGAACAAATCTTAGCATCAAGAGTCTTTAAAAGAGTGGTTAAATACAAGATGACATACAATAATGCGTGCACTTGTCATCACCAAATTTTGTTGGTTTTACACAACTTTCTGAACTAATGCAAGGTACTAAAGAAAACTGGAATCCACTTTGTTATATCAGTGTGAACAGAATTCAATTTCATTGTTCTAAAAGTACTTCCCTTTTTTTTTAATTTTATTTTTATAAAGGAAATAGAATATATAATTTAAGTTTCAGGTTTGAATACAATTTTTTATCTGTCTTTGGTTCATTACATCACCTGTTTCTGCACTGATCAGGCTCACATAATTGTCAAAATACACCAGTGTCACAGTAAATACAAAGCACTGTGCTGTTATAACTTGTCAGAATATTAAACAAGACTTCAACAAAAGAATGAGACAGACAAAACATTCTGCTATAATTAAGAAAATATTACCTTTTCTCCACGTTTTGCCTGTCCTGGAGAGAATCCTGGGTCTCCTTTAGGGCCCTGTGACAGAGAAATTAAGGTCATTAATATCATTAGGGAAGAGAGTTTTTTAATAATATATGTGGAAACAAATATTTTCAACTGTTATAGCAAAAGAAGGGGGAACATTCATATAAAAGGCACTTGTTATTACAGAATTTTTTTCTCATAGCTTTTTCAGTAAAGAGTTACAACAAAATATAATAGTGTGAGTTCACATTTAAATGAAATTTACGTTTTCTATATCTCATAACGTCACAAAAACTTTTGATAAGCAGATTTTATTGGTAAATCCCAGCAGGACTACAGCAGACACCCCAGCTGAAACGCTCTCCCCGTGGCCCCACCACTTCAGAACACGACCTGTTCCCCAAACACTGTGCAAGATTATTGGGCTCTATTACTGCCTTGATTATAATCTGTTCCAGGCTTCCTCACGCTCAGTACCTGCCCCACGCAGCACGGACATTGTGGCCGGGGAGGACAGGGCTGTAAACACACAGCAAAAGCCTCTGTTTAATTACAAATTACTTCCTAGCAGGTGAGACAGCTCATCATTCTTGGCCAAGAATTACTGGCTGCATCCAAGACCAGGCCGCAGAGAGGGGATGGACGCTGCCGCACCGATCTCTCCTATTTCAAACCCCTGCTGCCCGAGCCCGCCGTCACACGAAGCGCCAGGCACTGCAGGCCGACGCACCCCAGAGGCCTGGGGCCTGCCATGGGCCGGCAGCCAGGGCTGGTCAGAACCTGCCGGGCCCGGCAGAGCTATCGGCCATAGGCAGCTCTGCCACTGCAAACCCACGCCCCTCAGAGTCAAATTCACTGCCCTTAAACCAGGAGCCACCAGCAAACGGCACCTCCTGAGACAGCCCCGGCTGCGCTGCTTCACCCTGACGGAGCAGTCACCTGGGGAGTTCCCAGAGCCACAGGCTGAAACCACATTCATGCACTAATAACTGAAAACACGGTCATTGAGGAGGAAACTGGAACCCCTTGGTCTCATTCACACTAAAAGCTGCATGCAAAAGGCACTGTAACATTTTGTTGACCTGTTCATATAAACAGCACAGGCTGCAACAGTGGTGTCCATTTCAAAGCTGTAGAGTAACACTGGGTGTTACTCACAAGCATCGAGATCTACTCTTCTCACTCAAAAGTATGTTTTCTGTAGCCAAGGAAATAAATGTTACTATTAAAGTTAGCCCACAGCAATGCTATGTTAAAGATGATACGTGCCCTTCATTGACAGGGAGCTCAGAGTCATCTAGCGAGTCCTCATCCTCTTTCTCCCCATCACGAAGGCAGGATCAAGGTCCCGAGTCACTCCCAGGACCAGATGGCTGGAGATCCCAAGCCCTCCAAAGCAAAGCCGGGTAGAACGGGGCTTTGAGCAGCCTGATCTAATGAAAGATGCCCCTGCACGTGGCAGGGGGTTTGGACTAGATGATCTTTAAAGGTCCTTTCCCACCCGAACCATTCTAGGATTCTAAAATTGGGAAAAACAGCTGATCAGACATTGCTGGCACAATCCTACTCTCAGGAGCAACACTGGATGCTCAGAGGGATGTACGCAACAAGCAGCACCAGGCTCCCTGACGGCCAGCCAGTTTAGATCTGTAACATACAGGGCTTTCACGAGAAATGCTCCGGGGCCTGACCCTCCTCTTGCCAAGGGTACTGCACATCAGGGTTATCCTTCCCTCGGCAGTTAAGATTTGTACATGTGAGGTCACTTGAGACACTAAGCTTGTTGAATACCAAATAAAGACTGGAAATACGGCAAAATGAATCCCTTGTGTTAAATTGATGTGTCAGGTCACAGAGAACACAGTTCTTCAGCACAGCAGGAGTTACCTGAGTATTTTCCAGCTGATTTACTTTTTGGAAGGTAAGTAGTTATATTCCTTGAATAACTCCAATCCATCTTCTGCTTCCATTTTCCAAGGCAGGCATATTAAACTAAGAGTTGTGATTGTGATCATCTCTCGGCTAGTTAAAACACAGGCTTTCTGGTAACTTACCCATTGCCTTTCCTCTCCGGTATAAGCACAATTAATTTCTCATTATTTTTAATCTAAAAATCAAACAGTCATTGTTATGCACAGCCTTCAGTTGTGCACATCACCACAGGTCAAGATGTGAGGATAAAATAAAGCACTTCATTATTTAATCTATGTAACTTTACAGTGTAGTTAGAACAGTGCCAGAATCCACTAATCTGTTTTTCAGAGAGCCAGGAATACATTCGAACCTCATGAATACTTTTAAATGACTTTAAAAACACCCACCAACTGTTCATCGGGAATTAAATGCTGAGGACATCAGTTATCGGTTGCAACTGCTAGCACATGCTCAGGGCTGGATACCATACTGTAAGGGTATTAGGTAATGTTTCATGCTTCAAAAGCAAGTGCATGTAGGATGCTTCAGCACGGGAGGGAAAAACGCAAGCATCTCATAGGCAGAAAAAAATTCTGCATTAATTTACTGCCAGAAAAATGTTGCAACTCGTCTGCAACGTTTTAAGATCAAACCAAAAGTGTGTTCCATTTCAGCTTACATAGTCAGTGTGGGTCAACTGGATCTTCACAGTCAAACCTTGGTGAGCACCTGGCTAATTTTTATTTAAAGAAAAGTGTTTCAGAAGATACTTGTATAGAAAGGTTAATTTATAGTCTAACAGAAATGAAAGAGATCGTTAAGCACCTACTAATATATACATATATATTTTTATATAAATAGGTACATGTACACACATACAATTCCTTCTATTCTTAAAATCATGGAGACAGTTAAAGAACTGATGAGAATTATGATCCAGTGGAGCGGGAAAATACATTCCAAAACAAATCTTAGGAAAAGTTGTTTACAATTATTTTCCTAGCAATGTATTCTACTATACGGTAAAAATTAATTACAAATCTCTAAGTTTAACTGTTCCTAGAGAACAAGATAATAACAAAAGCAGACACAAAAAATAGAGTCACTTGGTCTTACAGTGTTTGACACTGAAAGCTTTATTAAATTTCTTTTTATGTCCTCAAGCAGTTTTTAACACCTGTCAGGACAGGTCAGATTCCTGGCATTAGGAATCGCACTAAAACAAATCATGATTGCTGCTGTTTTTTTCCCCTAACATATTTATCAAATTGTTCAAACTAAATATGAGTTGAAGGCATTCTGCAACTGCACAAATCTGTCAAATCTATTTAAAGGGTCTATGTTACACAAGTTTGAAGGGTTTTATTTGAGCTTCCAGTCTAGTATTTTGTCTTTGGTTTTAAATATCACATCCACAAATCTTCAGAAAATTATTCTAGCATATTAATTAAGTGATCATATCTGAAATATTAGAATATTTAAACATCAAATGTTGGGCATTGACAAAAAAAGAGGATTTTCTAGAGAATGACAGTCTATTTTTCTTCCTTTTTTTAAAAAAAAAGGTTACAGCAATTAAATATTTATTCTCACTTAAATTCCGGTTTATCAAAGAGGCCAAGCTGATTTACAGAAACTGTTTTGGGAAGTACAGACTACTTGCATGGATAACAGTTTTCAAGTCATCATTCTGCATACATAGGGGTTTTTTTCCCCTAAATAAATTGCTATTTTGTTTTGATTTGAAGTTCAATTTGATTGATTACATTTAATTAAAATATGTTTATAGTAACAGTCTCCATCTGTAAACCAAAGAAGGCCAATTGCTTCTATTATAGGAAACAGTTCTGTGCCTTCCAAAAAGTCATTAAGCATTTCATGTATTTACATGGTAACATGCATGAATTAACTCACCTTTGGACCTGGCAATCCTGGCAAACCTGGATTACCATGCGGTCCTGGAATACCCTATAAAAAACAAAAACAAAAAAACCAAAAAGGAGTGGGATTATTCAGTACTCCACTGAACAAATGTGAACAGTTTGCAGAGAATCATTTTACTGCATCATCGTTACTTTTAGAAGCATCGGTTGGGATTTTCAAAGGATTCTCAAGAAATAAAACATGCACATCTTCCTAAAAAATTAAAAGCCAAGTTGAGTGCTTCCTTTTCTTTTAAAAAGCTCTGTTTCTACTGTCTTCCCAAGTAATTCTTGACAGGTATTTGGCACACAGTCACTGCAATGCTGCTCTCCAGCTACAAAACTTGGAGGCATAGGATAAAATCAGAAAAAAAAAAAAAAAAAATCACATTCTGAGGTACTCAGCTATACACTGCAAAGAGCAGGAAATGGATTAGTTTTCACTGACTTAAAAGATGACTCAAAGAAACGTATTCCACCTTCTCTAAACAAATCACAGACAAAACCCCTTCACCAACCTGATTCTCCCACAGCCAGTGTAGAAAATGGGTTTGTTACTAAAGGAGTTGGACTTAAAGCATTACAGGAACAGAATATGCTATCAAGACTATCTACGCCTTCCAGGGTAAGCGTCTGTTCCTGCAATACACTCGGCAATCCTTGCTCCTTGACAAACTGCACATTAGGGAAAATATTTGTTGCAATGGCTGTCAGCAGCTATTCGTTTTCCAAACACTGAAGGACCCATCCCAGGTAAGTTGGCAACAAAGCTTTTGTTGAATTCACTATGGCCAAAATTCCACCCAACAATTAATACAACTACCAAAAATAGTAAGAATCCTTTTCAGCTTTCTCATATATTCAGCGGTCTAAGAACAGATAAAGTTAGCGTGTGTCTTTCCCTCACATGAGACTGAATTTATCAGTTATACCTTGCAGTAACACTGAAAGCTTCATCTGTTAAGTGCCCCCTCTCACTAATGACAATGTTGATGTAACTCCACAGAAATGCTAATTCCGTGTGCTGATTTGAGAGATTAATTTGCACACTGGCAACTTTGGAGACACTCTCAGGGTTTTAGGAAAAAGGAAACAAATAGAAAGTGCCAACATAGCCGCAGTGCTGAAGTGGCTCCTAGCTTTTGCTGCTTGCGATGTTATTATCTTGTACTGCAACACAAGCACAAAAGTATCCTTGTGAAATGGGAGGCATCAGAGGAATTTCACCTCATCACTGACTAATTCTGACATTGCCGAAATTTCACTATGGAGAGACTCAACTTGGAAAACATTAACTGTCAGATGTGGACTTCTCTGGCATAGAATTACAGAGATCAAAATCAGTTTTTAATGGATATCTCTAACCATTAATCAGGCATTGATACCGCACCCAAAGTGTCCAAACCATTTGAATCTCTGTCAGGATCAGGTTTGGACACACATCTGAGAGACCCTGAAGAAGGCCCCAGCAATGTGGCTCTGCGCTCTCCTGCTTCCCTTCGACACCTTGAGTCACATTTCAGCATCACAAATGGCAGCTCGCGTGAAGGAAGACAGACGTCACAGGGCAGACTGGTAGACGTGGACATGAACTTTGCATCAACAAGGTTTTACGTGCTTTTTGGCTCAAAAAACTCCTCTATCATACCATAGTTTTATAGACTTTCTTAACCTGTATAAATATGGGTTTTTAAACTCAGAACTATTGGTAAATACTAATCTCGGCCATTTCCATGCTTTTCCAGGCACCCTACTGTAAACTGTCTCTTTGCATTGGAAAGCATGTCCTACTCAATAATTAATTCAGAAAACTCATACCGTAGAGCACTGTGCTCTTAAGTACTCTATACCTGTAAAAAAAGACCTGCAGAAAAATAAAACAAAAAAACCAACAACTGAGAAAGAGAGATCTCACCAACAGGCATGGCTTTAAACACATGGGCAGCCTCCTCTAAACCAAAGACAACTTGCCAATTTTGAGGATCTACTTGGGTATGTGAGATCCTGCCTCTGATGCCAGACATATCCTCGACAGAGGCACTATGCACCACAAAAAGCTGAGCTGTAAGAATTGTCAGCTCTTATGCAGAAGGATAATTTGGAAAAAGGACCCAAGAAGCCAGGAAGATACAGATTTGAAGGAATGCTTTTCATTCTATACTTTGAAATATGTCTCATCTACTCCCTTGCCTCTAACTTCTCTAAAGCATCAGTTTGTTTTTCAGCCCCTTTGACCAGTTCCTACCCAGTCAGATCAAGTTTTGGAAGCCAGCAAAGCACAAGATGTTCAACACACTATTGAGCAGCAGCTTGTTTAAACGTTCCTCAAAGGCTGAGTCAAAACTCCTCCCACACGTCTGCTGAGCCTTCATCTAAACTACTCCCTTACCTCCCACTTGCGATTTGCCTACATGAGTGCACTCCAGCCATAACCACTTACATTCCCAAATACCATGACCCCAAATCATCTACACAACAAAACCTCACCTGTTCCCTCCAGCTGCCCTTCCCCTAAAACCCTCAAAATCAACCATGACCTCAGGGACTCCTCAAGCATTTTTTTTGTACACAATTATGCAAACACAGATTTATCCTCTTTTGCCTCGTCAACTAGTTCTTGCAGTGCCACAGGCTTCTCCCATGTGCTCTTGGCAGCTGGGGCATGGGTTTCTGCTCACCGCAGCAAAGCCTCTGCTCTGTCCCCTGGCACAGGGTAAGGCTGCTGTCCCTACTCATGTCGGGGTGAGCCCAGTCACACAACATAAATCAACCTTTGCTACTGTAGCTCATTTCTTGGGCAAATTACCCAGATACCTATCACCCCTTTTATCAAGCTGCTGTAACACAAGAGACTAAAACAGATTTTTGGGAGCGATTTCTCCCTCCCCCTATGTCTTGCAGTGCAACCACTGCCTGCTCCTCTGTGGCCGTGACATGCATTGCTCACTCCCTCTCATTCCAAAAACAAATGAGCATGACCTTACATTGCAGCAGATGGGAGCAGCATGGAAAAACCAACAGTTAATACTGCGAGCAGCAAAAGCTAGGTACAAATGTAACAATGCTCTGTGCATACGCCCATACACAGAATTAACTATGCTGGACGCTCACACAAGGAAAAAAAGAAAATGTTTGCTTTGCCTTACTTTAACCTATCTGCCAAATGCTAAGAATCATACACTTTCAGAATCACCAAGCATATGAATAAAGTTGAGAAAAACAAACTGATGCAAACTCCAGTTTGATTACCGGTGACCTGCCTAGAGCTACAGAAGAACATAGCCGTTTTACTCACCCGAGGACCTCTCTTTCCTGATGGACCAGGTAAACCTGGAGGACCTGGAGGACCCTAGTGATAGAAAATCAAAACAATTGAGGCAAAAACCCGATACAAGGAAAGTATCACAAGTCTGAATCATACCAATTCTTTTAACTGATGACTTTCTGCTCATGCAGACCTTCTCAACTTGAAAACCGATTCCCGAACTACAAGTACGTGTGTTTTTAATCTGGCTCCAAATCAGATTTCTGCTTCGAAAGTATCTTATGTCAGAGGAATTGGAGCTAACAATCTAGATAGTAACTTTTACTTCAGTGTATTTGTATTAAAGGAAGAAGAGATCAGTTCAAGGGTTAGAAACAAGCAACTGCAGTGTATTTCAAAACAAAGAATAGAGAATAATTAAGTCTTTTTAATAAGCATGCTGGCATGCCAAACACATTTTAGAAAAGTCAGGAGTAACTGTGAAAAAATGAGATACAACCTCATAGAAAAGACAGACATGAAATAGAAGAAAATAAATGTGGACAAATGATTGTTCAGTTTCCTATTAAAAGCTTCTCATAAGAATAACTGGTAGCATGTTTGCCCTTGTATATAATGAATATAATTCTCTTTAAAGAAAATGCAGATTTTTTTAAAAAATTCTAGTATATAACCAGATGTATCTTTTGCAAATAAATTAGATTATTAGTCAGTATATTAGACAGTGTATCACCCTCTGTATATCTAGTTGTTTTGACCATAGAAACCTTTCTTTTTCTGTATGATTGCTGTTCACATTCAAAACCCCAGAATCTACTTCACTGTGCTCAAGTACAAGTGAGAGCTCTAGACTAAAATCTGCAGTAATTTATATTATATTTCATCTCTCGCACTTGAGTCTTCAGAAGGTATGGGCTATTCTTAAGGGTGAATTCAGCTCCCATCCAAATGCCAGCACAGCGAGTCCCAGCTTTAACAGAAACCAAGTACTCCCACCACAAGGGAAGATGGGCATCAAGAAAGTCAGACCTCATGAAGGAGGGCAGTCGATGATGGCAGGAAGGGATTCAGTTTGCTCTTTCACCCAGGCTTCCTCGCGCTCCTGTGTTCTGTATACACTACAGCCTCTCAGCTGAGGCACCAGGCAGAACACTATCACACCGCCCATCACCAAACAACACTACTGAAAGCTGGTAGGAATACCAGGGAAATCAGAAGGGCAACTATGGTGCCTGAAATGGTCAACTTGCAGGCTTTGCAAAAAAGGAAAAAGAAAAAAAAAAAAAAAGAAAGAAGGGGAAAAAAGACAAATGCCCTTTGGGGTTTTATTAGCAACCAATGAATCATTTTATTAAGACAAAAGTTGCATTTTTAAACACTTAAAGTTTTGTGGAAGCGGTATTTCTTTTTCCTTAGAAAGATAATGTCACTGGCATAGAAAGTAGTGCTGATTATGGACTTTAGGCATTGTCAAGCCAATTACATTCATTTGGACAAATCTGGGAAAAACACTGTTTTTCTGAGGAAGAAAACAAAAAAAAGAGATTTTCCTCTCCAATTAATCACAATAATCTTAGGATTCTAATTGTAGTGCAACTGCCTGTTTATAGTTGGGAATATTTGTATGTCCGTACATACTGTATTAAGTTACGCTGAAACCGATACTCTGCTCTTCTCTGTGTAATTTAGAAGACACAAATCTGTGTAACAGTCCTGGTCTTTAGATCAAACCATAACATGTCACACTTTAGTGTCGGAGGTTCGCTATTCACCCTGATTGCATAAATGCTCACTAGGATCCTCATCTTTTTCTGAAGTAAAAAGACCCGTGTTTAGTAACAAAAATCCCAACAACGTAGCAGACAAGAGCCCTGGAAAGCTCTTGTCCTAGCATTCTTGTCCAGGTCCAAAACCTTATCTGAAATGGCACAGAGAGCTCCCACCCTGCCACTTCTGAAGTAGTATGCTTTCTAATATCTTCTTTGAAATTGTAAGATAAGAGATGCACTTTTCTTAGAAAATTATCTTGGGATTACAAAGGGAAACATATTATATTTTTAAAGTAAAATAGTTGCAACTAGTGTGCATTCTTTTGCGATTTGTGGTACAAAGTTCTTCTATATCCCTGTTTCAGACGCTTTCTAGATTTCCTTGGAAGTACATTAATAGCCAATCCCACCATTTTCCTAATAGAAATCTTAATGAGTATTTATTAAGATCCCTGATCTTTGCTGCTGATTTACTGAATGAGGGCAGTGAGAACATTTTTCCCTAAGTGACTTTTTAATTTTTTTTAAAATAGTACCTTCTTCCTTTGAGAAAAATAAAAAAAAAAAAAAACAAAAAAACAAAATAAAATAAAATAAAAAAAAAAAAACAACAAAACCCA
>VYXH01011375.1:160418-180490 GCA_013397275.1 Burhinus bistriatus | reverse complement strand
AAAAAAAAAAAACAACAAAAAAAACCACAAAAAACAAAAAAACCCAACACCCCGCACTCCCTCACTTTGATTACACTAATTCATAAGTAATTATATCTCTTCATTAAAAAATCACAAAAAGAAAAAAATCAAATCACAACCAAGCCCTCAGCAACCCCTAAAAGAAGCAGTAAAATACATTTTGAACTATGCAGCCACAGATGAATAATGTTTTCTGAAGGCTTTCTAAAACAAAGTCAACAATTTTAGATGAGGTTTCTGGTTAACAATAATAAGCAATTAGCACCAGCAATCCAGGTGTTTGATTAAAGTATTAACAAGGACTCTCTTTAACCAAAGTACATACTCCTTAACCTCTAGCTCAGACTCCTCCCTGCAACTCCAGCAACATCTCTGCTAACGGCAGGCTTAGTAGAGCACATGTAAGTCCTCCTGGAAATGATTTTCTGCCTAGTTGTAAGAAGTTATTCCACCCTATGCACTCCTTCAACCTATGAAAGCAACAACTTCAAATCAGCATCACTTTTTATACTAACTAGGAAGCTATTTATGCATCTTAGGCATCTATGTAAGCCACAGAAGTCAACATCTGAGAGTGAGCCAACCTCTCTTAAACCAAGGAATTAGTCATTTGCTTGAATAGTTTTTCCTCCAACTACTGGAAAGACTAATTAAACAAACCTGAAGCAATTAGAGTGTTAATGTGATTTTTTTTTTGCATTTGACATTTAAACCACCAACAAAAAAATAGTGACTTTTTGTAAATATTACTGATGCAAATTTAAAATTCATTTATTTAATAAGATCAGTTTGCTCAAAACAGTTCATATGTACCTTAAGAAAGTTACTACAACTTACTGTCCTTAGGAATTGTAAAAATTTCATTTAGCTATTGAGGAGAGAAGCTCAAGTTCCAAGTACTCACGGCTTAATCCCAAAATAGCACAAGTAGATGCTACTCCTCCAGAAATTTTCACTGCCTTTCAAATGGTCATTGGGATGAATGTAATGGTGAACTTTCACAGACGTTTTCTAGGATACTGAAGCCCTTCTATGGATGCATGTGTTTTAAACTGGCCCTACACCAGAAGTAATAGGAAGCATTTCATTTACATATAAGAAGCCCCTAAGATTTCAAATGCACAGCAGTAAATTCTGCATTAAGTAGTTAAAACTTCTGCACAGACATATGCTGATCCTGTTGCCCTTCAGTACCTAAAACATATTCACTGAAGTTTCTCTTTAACAGCCATTTGACCACATCCCAACCACTCAACCTCAGCTCACCTCAAGCACTTTTTTAAAAGACTAAATTAAAGGAACATATGAGTTTAATGCTTGATCCGTCAAATAACTAAGGCAGGTAGTCCTTCGGCAAAACAAAAACCCCAGGAACATTTCTGCACATCGTCACCAAAATACCTGAAATACAGCAGGGAAGTAAACAGAAATACCAGGCTCCAAACCTCTTCTAAAAAACTCTCCACAAAAGGAAATTCCACTTTTATCATTGCTAATATCACTTGTTCTGTTGTGCAGGTATTGCTCTGATTAGCTATGTTTTCCTTATGTCCCACCTAAAATTTCCTGTGAACAGGCAAAAAAGTTTCTTTACGAACTCACCCTTTGCAGAACTATAACATTTGTCCCTTACTTTTGTTACACTTTTGTTTTAACCTTTGTTCAGAAATCATATTTTCTATAACTCTGCCACCATTAATGCAACCTTCCGCAATCCTTCCAGTCTGTCTACATCCTTTTTAAAGCTCATCATTCAAAACTGAGGACACTTCTCCAAACTGCAGCCGCAGCACACCCAAACCAGGAGAAAAATAGCCTGTCTCTGATACTCACCACTCCTTGTAATGTATCAAGCATCGCAGTGGTAAGATGCATTTATTCTCTAGTGCACTATAACATCACTGTCACCCTCATCTGACTGCCCAACCAATCACTCCTCCATCCTCTGTTTGTACTTTTAATTTCTATACTATTGTACTAAGCTTCATCCCATCAGTTTTAGACCATCTGGAATTCCAGTTCTGTCACTCAGAATTCTTCTATCTACTCTGAGCATGCTCTGTCTACCTTTTTAAAGCATATTACTTCATACAGAAATTAATTTAATTATCGAGCAACAAAGATCCTACCAAACACAAATGTCCACCTATTTTTCCTTCTTGGTTCATTTGCATTTCACTGGAAACTATAAAACCTACATGTTTTCCAAATGCCGTAGAGCAGGCAGTCACTTGTTTATGATTAACCTCCTCTCTTTACAGCTGTGGAAGTCTTTCACTGTCTCTGTCAAGAATTCCTACAACAGCCAAAGCAATGTTATCAACATCAGAGGAATATATATATGGCTTTGGGTTACGGATTAAAGATTTTCAGTATTGTTGTGCAGAAGACAGCGAAACAGCACCAGTTTCAGGTAAATTAAACGAAATGTTTAAATATTTAAGACTAACATTATTTTTTTGCTACTAAAAATAAAACAGCAAGAATCTTAAGTTTTTATCTGTATCAATAGATACTGAGATAGAATTCCCAGCCTGGGCAGGGAAGCATGAGGGTTACCTGCAGAGCTAAAATGCATGAAAGTCACTAACTGCCCAATATATCCCCTGGGGCCAGGGAGAGCCTCAGCAAGCAATTTTGTTTGACTGAGAAAT
The DNA here is from genome assembly GCA_013397275.1 of Burhinus bistriatus. NCBI lineage: Eukaryota > Metazoa > Chordata > Aves > Charadriiformes > Burhinidae > Burhinus > Burhinus bistriatus. The sequence continues at coordinate 177,815 of VYXH01011375.1, read as the reverse complement.
AAGCTAAAAGTGAAATAAGCTAAAGTACGAAAGGGTAACTAAGAGTAAAATAATGTGAAATAATTTAAGAGTAAAAGGGTAGATGACGTTACCCTTACTGCTGTTTATTTAGCACCACATTTAGGATCTCTGAACTGCCCTCTCTCAGGGTTCTCACTCTCACACCTCTGGGCTGGAAGAAGAACATCTCATCCAGGACTCAATTCTGCCTAATGCAGGGCTTGCATTTCCAGTTGCTCCTGGCAATATCTCCAGACTGCTGCTCCCTACCAACTAAAGAACACCAACCTTTGGTCTTCTACTATTTCTCCTCCTGGCTGAGTGTCTTCATAATCCAGAAAGCTTTTCCAATAGAGAAAACTAATTTCTAGCTCATTTCTCAGGGGAAGCCAAATCCTGTGCAGATAATCCTACAGATGCCATTACCTACCAGCAAGTAACCTAAATCAGTTCTTCAGCTCACATCAACCCCTCCTTCTACCAGTGTGGGACTACGTATCATGTTACTGCAAACTGCTTTAGGACTGTGCAATGAAGAATATCAGCTTGAAATTTAAACAGTTAAAAAATACACACCAGATTTCTTTATTTTTTTATTCTTTATGCAGTGCCAACGGCCTCTGCAATGCAAAAAGGAGTGGCTCATCAGATGAAGGGAGCAGCTTTCCCTCTAAACTAGTGGCTCAGGAGACCACACTGTTCCACTTTAAACTCACTTCATATTTCTGTAGGGAATTTTGGTCATTGCAACTACTACAATTTTAATCAAGGTCTTAATGGTTTTGAAGAAATAGGTGCCCTTTTCCATATGCTATCCATAAGTGAAAGCCTGAATTCTGGAGCCCTGGTTTGCAGTGGTGGGTGAATTCCACAGCTGTGGGATCATGGAATACAAGGGGCCTAATTATACAAGGCAAGAATCAGATCTGATAGATGATTAAAAGCTAAAATGAAGCTAAGGAGTGCAAGAACCACAAAAGCTAGTTCTTGCCTGTCAACTCCAATACAACGAACATTATTTCTGTGTTGAAATCTTGAAAGAAGATTCAAACCAACCACAATAAAATGAAAGAGGAAAAAAAAAAGTCGGGGGGGAGGCTGTTCACACCTCATCAGGATATTTTTGCTGCGAGGGAAGTTTGCAAGTTTCTCAATGTTGCTTTTTTAGGCTCCCCATTGGTAAGACTCTGTGGGTACTTATGTATTGAAGTGTTAGAGTCGCACATAGAAAAGCTGGATTGTCTCTGGTCTTCTCTACATGGGTGTACTAGACTGAGAAAGCAAACCAAGATCACCTCTTCAAGTCTGAGGCCAACAACAATGGCAGGTACTGTGCCACACAACCTCCACAGAGCACAATTCTTCACAAAAGCTTGTGTGGACAAGGCCATGCAGAGGCCCCTCCACCCTTTGGCATCAGCCTCTCCGGCAGCACAGTGCTTTAGCTCTGCCTCTGCTCCAGTAGGTGCTGTGGGCCCCTTCAGCCAAACTAGCGCCCACAAAGGTCTAGATTAACATCCCAGCTCTGCCACAGATCTCCAAGACCTTGGGCATGTTATTTAAATCCTGACCCAGCAAAACACTTCAGCACAAACGCACCATATTCATTGCTACAGACTATACCAAAGGCAAGGTCTGCTCTAACTGCCTTCCCAGATGAGACAAACTTCTGTGTCCCCAGTCTGTAAAAGAGGCATAGAAAATGGTACTATAGGCATCTTTGAACTCTCCAAATCAGCTGTCATCTTTGACCCTGTATATGTAGTGTCTGTCTAGGAAAAAAACCAGAGCATTTGCTTGGAGTTTCTTAGTAATGCAAACAACCAACAGCATTATCAGCAGCCATTTCTGTGCCACGTGAAAAAGAATGGATCTAACTTTCTTGGCTGTAACTGACTGAAATCACGATGTACAAGGTATGTGCTAAAATTAAAAGCTTCCATTAGTACTTACTAAATGTTCTAAGCTCCAAAAATGGAAATGAACCTCATGTTGATGACGACTACATACTTAGTGATATGTCCCCATAAATACTATCGTAAGGGACAAAAAGAGAAAAAAAGACTGACTTCACATTCAAAAAAGTTTAAGCAAGAGCACCCCTGTACTAATGTGAATTACTTGTTAACACATTTTTTAATTGTGTAACAATCCTTTTGCATCTGAATCCTGTTTAGAGTAAAAATTGAACTTTTAAATGGGTTTTCAGTTGCTAACTATCTTAAGAAAAAATATTTCAGTGCTGAAAGAATACACGCAATAAATTTATGGGCACATTCAAATATATATTAGGAGCTGCTTAACGCATATCAAATTGCTTTCCAGTAATAACCACACAAATGCATGCCACCACCACCCTCCCCCCCCAAAAAAAAAAAGAAAAAAAGGCAAGTGGAATTATCTACTCTATGCTATGGTTTAAAAATTTTAACCAAAAACTCAAACAAGCACTAACTATCATATTTCCCAGGCTAAGCAGGAACTGCTGTTCTTTCTTGTCTATAGCTTCATATATATTGCTCCCATTTTTATGTATTAAAAAGTTTATGAGCCTTGTGCACACAATAAGAAAGGACAAGGGGGTTTCTATTAAAAGCGCTACTGCACATTTGCAGTTGTTTCAGGGATCACTTACCCTGTGAACTGAAAAAATACCACAAAATCTTGTAAGACTGTTCTAAAAAATCATTTTACATGCAGGTTTGCATGACTCCATAACCTTGGGTTACAAATGGTTTTAACAGTCTAGATTCTGCAACTGGTCTCCTTCTACAATTATGAATTTTAACAGCATTGGTCAAGGGAGAAAACTACGTCAGTCTTCCAAACAGCCTGGTTGTTCTTTTCATGGATCAGTGTCTACGTTTGTGTACTGTATGAATTTATCCTGTAATTTTATTAAGTGAGCAGTCTCAGCAATTAGCAGTTACAAACATCTGGCTGCATTTCAAATTTTAAAGAAGTCTGGGTTGCCTACCACTTCACCAGAATGTGAATGTCTTCAATGTCTTTGTATTCTGCCAGTAAATAAAAATATACAACACTTACACCAAAAGTACATGCGGGAAAGAGACATACTTAAGGCAGACAAACATTTGTACAGTACAGCTGGGAGAAGTTGCAGTCACAGCTTTGGCATGCTTTGCAAGGTTTCTTTCAAGGTCCCTGTTAAATGTATGTTGCTGTATTATAGTAAAAGAGTAGTAAAGATAACTTACAGGAGGTCCAGTTTCCCCCTTTGGACCTCTGACACTTCCCATTTCAAACATTTTGTCAAGATCTTCATAGTCATAAGCATAATTATCAATACCAATCTCATAACTGTTTTCTGTGTGATAACTCTCATCAGCATCAAATGCACCTTCCTGCCCTGGATTGAGTTGATTATCCAGAGAGAGGTCAGCAGGCAAACTGTACAGGGTTGCGTTGAAGATTTGCTGCTTTTTGCTTGGTTCATCTAAATGCTGGTTTGCTTTGTCCGTTCCCTTGCTTTTAGTTTTAGCCTGTTTTACAGGGGAGAGCAGAGAAGGTTCACTTTGTCTGCCTGCATCTTCTGTGGTATTATCTAAAGTATTTGGATATGATCCTGGAGGGTTTTTAGTGATGTTTCTTTTTTTGCTAGTCTCCTGCTGATGAAGAGACAGATTGACATTCTCCTGGAGTCCTGTTTCAGGCCAAGCTTCCAGCAACAGAGGTTTGGCCTCTGCAAACTCTGAGGCAGAGACATTTCTTGACTCAAAGTATTTTGGTAGAAAGTGAATCTGAGCAACGTTGGTAACAGGAATGTCTGATGCTTCTTTCCTTCTATAAGCTGATATACCTTCCGACTGGTTTTTCTCATCAATCATCATCTGTGAAAAAACATCCAGCCCATCTGACACGCGTGGAGCTCGGAGCAGAGATCGATACGTTTCAGCCTGGCGACACTGCTGTTTCACATATTTACAATAGTTTGCAGAGGCTTCTGCAGAGGGAATAATATCTAGCTGACATATAACACCTTCAAAGCTGACAGAGTGAGAGTTCATTCTTCCCAGGGTAAATACACCATCCAAATCAAATGTCTCCACTTCAGAAAGTACTTCTCTGCTATAGTACGTCTTTCCGCACTCAGCAAATATTGAGACAGTCTTGTCTCTAATGTCAATGGCAAACAAATGCCATTGTTCATTATGAACACTATAATCAAAGTATACGGACTGCTTCCCTCCAGTATACACCACTACCTTTCTCGGTAGCAGCTGGACACCAAACTGCAGTCTACTTTTGTTCCTAATACTGAAAAGGAAAGCATTATTTACTCTGTAAGAGTACAACCCAACCAATATGGTGAACTGATGCCCTAGGCTTGATGGTATGACTTGAGCGATGGGGAACTCAATATGTGCATCACTAGTTAGTACAACTCCTGATACGGTTAGACGAATGCCCTGAGGTAACAGAGATGATGTTGAGGGCACTGTTGTCTCTGAGGGCTGTTGAACATCTTTCACAAGGCCTAGTTGATGAAGAACATCTATTGCTGTAAAAAGAAATAAAGGCATGCTGTTGATTTCGTTTACAAACTCATAAATTCAGATCCATATAAACAAACGTACACACAACATCTTAACAAATCTGTACTTCCAGAGCATATACACTGCACACAGCAAGGCCAGCAAATCCCTAGTGTAAGGCACACCACCAGTCTTTCACATAAATCAAACAAATAATTAAAGCCAGAACAAAATTTCCATCTTTAAAAAAAATAAAACCACACAGAAGGGCCCACGTAATTCCCATTGTAGGTTAATTCATTTATGAAACTGAAAAATCCCCATTTGCCATCTTCAACCTTTTCACAGTAGTCAATGAATAGAGTTTGTTAGTTCCTTATTTATTTGGCTAATCCTGCGGACTGCTTGAGCAGATAATTTTTTTTTTTAACTTCAACTTTTTCTTCTGCAAAAGCCTTCTACAATAAAACCATGCTTTTCCTCTGTATCTGAAAATTTTAAACGAAAGCATTTGAGGGGAGGGTTGGTTTGTTTTTAAGAAGGGACAAGCTATTTATAACACAGTAGCACCTCAGTAGAGCACCAAAAGATAGTCACTAGCTCAAAGCAAAGTACAAAGGTAAGCCTTGCCGAGGAGCCACTATATGTTGCAGAGGTAATTCAGCTGGTACCTGTGAAGAATTGCTGTGCTTCCACCAGGGAGCTCTCCTCCCGCCAAGCAAGGCCCTTTGCCATTACAGAGCTGGCTTCAAAGGGAATTGTTTTCTTAGTGGGATCACCCTTGATTGTATGTATATGTGCCAAAGTTAGTCAGACTAAAAGAAAACAAAGATCTTTCCAAGGGGAGATGCAACAGTGTGCTGCTGCCTCCTTTCCCTCCACACAGTTTACTTGTTAGGGCCACAGATGAGATGAACTCTGCAGAAGCAGAAGTGGTGAGGAGCAAGGAAAGAAGAGAAATGTCAGGACCCAAGGGGCAGTGCTCCCATCTTCTGGCTCATCCGTCCTTCCAGGGAACGTAAGGCTGCAGCTAGCCAGACAAGACAGTGAATTGAGTGCACTCCACAGCAGTGGACATTAAGCAGACAGAGAAACCAGCTGTCCTACTGATTTATGTCCTATAGATTTGGCTTTGGCATATAGAAGTCTGGATAGGAGATCTTCCTACAGGGTGGAACAGGCAGCAGTGTTTTCACTGACGGATTCCTCTAGTGTCTTACATAATATGAGCTTTGCACTTTAGCCCTTTCCTTAGCCTGGACCTCACAGTATCTCCATCTTTTACCCAGCTAAATATCTGCACCTAAAGGAGAGGAACACAGTTATCTAGCCTTCTGATAAGCTGAAACTATGCCTGACCTGGGGTAAGAAATCAAAGCCACTTTCCTCCTAAAGGGTAAATCAATGGTCAAAGATGACTGAATTAATTTGGTTTTGCCTAAATTAGATTTAGGCATGTTGAAGTTGGTGGGCATAAACACCTTCTTCCTTCAGGATGAATATAAAGACACCATTAGATCCCTTATGACGCAGCTGAAACAGAAACACTACAAAGGCTTGAATAGGAGCTACACCACGTGTTGCCAGCAGTCTTCCTGTGGGGTTGCAAAATAAGACAGCGCTTGTAGCATTGATGGTAAAACCACGTGTCTGGGTGTTTGTGAAAGGTGCCACAGAAATACTGCAGAGACTGAGACAAAATGCAATCATGGAAATAAGAGACAAGAAGGTTGGGGGCTAAAACACATGACATGAGGAAAGGCTAAAGAAACTACATTTGCTTGGCCTGGAAATGGGAGGGTTTGAGGGAATCTATTTACAATTGTCCATTATCTGAATTGGGGTCATAGGGAAAACAAAAAAGAGTTTAGGAGTAAAGGGCACACACAAAGAAAAAGCATTCTCACCTCAGAAGTGGTTAACTGCTGGTCCAGGAGACCAGAGACATTGTGTAATCTCCATTCTTGAAGACTTTCAAAGCCCAACTGGACAGGACCCAACAACCTGAACTAACTTCAGCACTGACCCTGATCACAGCAGGAGGTAGGACCAGATGAGTTCAAGGCCCCTCCAACTAAATTTTCCAGTTTTCTGAACAAGGGGAAACTGAACATTGTAGTTTTCATAAACAGCATTGCACAGAAGCATACAATACCACCTTTTTTCCATTAACTGGAACAACTGGCTGGACCTGAGGTTCAGTGAACTGCCTATATTAAAAATTACTAGTAGTATCTAACAGTTGAACTGATCTAATAAGCCTGACTGGGAAGAGACTGGCACTTTCCATAGCATTTAGCTGAGGGTACTTTTACTATGCCCATTGTGCTTATATTAAGTAAATAAAGCTATTAAATGGCATAAGAAAATTTGGAGTAACCAAGAAAAGGTAAGGATTCTCTGCTATATTAACAGAAAAGAGCAAGTGAAACAAATGGATGTTCGCTCTTTTGGTGGAAAAAGTCTCCTTTCCCAGTCTTTCCTTTCTCTGTTTACTGAATGTATTCATAGCAAACTTTAAGAATAGACAGATGTTGGCTTAGTTTCAGTGGTAAGTTATGAAAAGAGCCTGAGATTTCCTTGAGAGTGGTTTATAAATTGGAACCAAAAGCATCAACCTGAATGCACTGTACATCTTGAAAATTAATTACACACCTTGTAGTGTTTCTAGTCATGTTTGAGATTCATGGACACGCCAAGATTATCCTGGCAGGTAGCCAGCGCAGACAGAGGTATGGGGAAAGCATATCTTTGCTGCAAGTCATGTGTACGCCAATTTTTCAAGATGTTTTGCCTTAGAGCAATTAATTTGCTACGGCTGTATTTTTATCTGTCAAACTGATAACAGAGGTCAGGTTATAGAAGAGCTTCGAAGCACAATGCATCTGCTAATGAACCACTACACTTTCCCAGGACCCTGGTCCTGCATGGTCTGCATGTAGTTATGGAGGAGAGAGCTGTACTTACATTGCCCTTGTGAAAGCTAAAAAGAAACACAGGTCCTGAGCTCTGGGCGATGCAGAGGTCTTACATATGCAAATAATACCCCAAGGCTGGAGACACTGCTCCAGCACTTCTGTGCACTGGCTGGGCCAGCTGACAGCACAGAGGAAAATAGCTAATAATCTAACCCAAGGTTGTGCCTAAATATCACATCCTAACCTGAAATATTTGGCAAGTACTTGTATTATAAAATATTTGTAATTATATATTTGTATTTAAAGATAACAATGTACGTGGTCTGTCCAAAGTACTATAAATTGAAGTATAAAACAAAAAGCTTAAACTGGCTTAAAGCAGTCAATTTAAAAATGTCACTCAAGAGTATCACTACGAAATCTCAGACTGCAAGCTAAATTGCCAAAAAATTGGCAGTTCTGGTTTGAAAACAGGATGTTGTTTAAAAGTTATTAAAAAAAGGAAAAACATCTGAGAGTATGATGAGAAATATGACACATTCTTCACGTCCTGCAAACAGATTACTGCAAACAACGACAGTTCTTGAGAAAGCTAAACACAAAGAAATGCTGTGTGAAAAACTACAGCAAAAGATTAAGTATCAACTAATTATCCCTTGCTGACTTGCTGCCTGTTAACTCACCATCAAGCCAAATGGCTGTTCCAAACTTTTTTGGCCAGTTGCTTCATTTCTAGTCCAACATGTATTTTTATTTTAAGGCTTTCAGAAGCTCTTGGCAGTACAAAGGGTTTTGGGAGCAAGCAACCCTCTCGACTCTTCCTCCCGGCATGACAACCACTATTTTCTTTACCTATCAGTAGTCAGTTTTCTTTGTTTACCCATGTCTGCAAAACATCTGTCTTCACTTACTGTTCACTCAACCCATTAGTCCCCCAAATTGTAACGGCTCATCTTCTTCAAGGAAAAGTTGGTTTGGGTTTCTGGTGTCAAGTGCTTTCTTTCTACCTCCTAGGAGGACTCGAAAAATTCACAACCTTACTGCATCATGAGGGGCAGGAAAATCTAATATGGGCTTTGGCAAAAAAACCCTCTGACCCTCTCATAGCACAAAAAAAAAAAAAATCACAAAAAGGAATTGGGGAGGGATGAAGGGATTTGGCTATTTAACTGTTTTACACCCCTGTTCTGTTTAGTCTCTCTTGTTCATTTTCCACATTGCTCCATACTCATGACTGCTCTGAAGGCAGGATATTTGGGGTACTCTCTCCATTTCAGCAATCCGAGTACACACATTACTCACTTTCCCTTTACCAGTATGGGTAAGGGAAAGACAAGGGTCATTCATCAGTCAGCTCCACCGGAACTGAAAGTATTCACTCATTAGGTTGCCCATTTCCTAGGCGATGCTGCGTCTGCAGTTGGGTAAGATACCTGGCTGCAAGCAATGCTCTCCTGGACACCAGGCCAAGGGACTGGCATAGCAAAGCCAACCAGATACATTGATTCTGTATGTCCTTTAGCCATGCTCAAAGTACTACTCCTAAAGGCTGAGGCTGTATCTTTACATATATTTCACTGAGCACGATTTACAGCAGCGTACCAAAATGAACAAGGCATAGCTTCTCAGGTAAAGCATGCACAGGCTGCCCCATCAGCTCAGGAGAGAAGGAATGTTAATTACTCTAGCTAGCATCTTCATATTTGGCAGAATAGTCTGTTTTTTTCAAAATACAACTACCGAGAAGTTTTAATAACAACCTAAGTGTTAACATATTCCTAATGGGCAGACAATCCTGTTCCTGGACAAACTCTAAGCACTGTAAAGGAATAGTGCTAGCTCTGCAGGTTGTATATTGAGACTGAAGAATACACTTGAACTGCTGGTTTTAAGGAGGTTTCCTCAGTCTGCTGTTCTCTGAACCGCTTTTTGCAACCTCGTTTACATACTGTGCAAATAAAGTGCACGAGGGACCCAATTCACCCACAGGCAGAAAGTTGCATCAAGGTTCAATGCATTGTTTTGATCCCAAGCAAGCACTTAAAGAAAATGAAGTTGGGTACGGGATCTGTGCACGGAGGGTGGAGGGGAGTTTCCATTCAGTAAGGCTTCTCATATAGCTATCTAGAAATGCTGTTGAGAAACAAAAAATAATAATAATTAAAAAAAAAAAAAAAAGAGAGTAGGAAAGCTCCTTCATCTGCTGGTGACAAAATACAAAAATAAGCACATATAAGCATGTCAAGACCGGAGGCTTTACTCCATTTCTGCAAAGCTCTGTGCACAAAGTGCTCTCAGCCGAGAGGCAAATAAACCTCAGACTGCAGCTGCTCCCCCGTGCCACTGCCCCCCCAGTCCTGTAGCCTTCACAGTCCTCACCTGAAGTTTCAGTAGAAAAGCAGTCCTCAGGCTGAGGCACATGAGAAGTGAGAGAAATTGTTTATTTCTTTGCAGAGGAGGAGGGCAGGCTGGAGGGATGAAGACAAACCATCGCTGCACACCGGTCTCTGGCATCCCTCACCTGCTCCCACTACACCGGGAAAGTGCAAACTGGCTCCCTAAACCAGCCTCTCCCTTTCCATCCCTGCAGGCCTGGAGCAGGGCAGGCCACACACATCTATGGGTGCTGCCCCTCTTCTGATGAGAGCTTGGCTCAGCTATTAGAAAAATCTGGGAAAATCCCATCGTCACAAAAGCACACATCTGCCATTGAGCTGAATGTGAAAAATCAACAATCAATCTTACCAAACAACTAACAGAAAGCAAAACTACAAGGAGAACAGGGGAAGGGAAAAAAAAAAAAAAACCACAAAAAAGAAACCCCCGAAGAAAAAACCCACACTTTGCCAGTTGCAGGGAACGATGAGAAGGAAAAAGGCATTGGTGAGAATAATGGTGGGAGGCTGCCAAGATATCCCACAGGGCTCTAGCAAAATCTTATCAGGAATGAGTCTCGCCTTAAACGTGCAACCCAGCTGTTTGTGAATACTGAATTCCTGAGTATTTGCAGCTAACATCCTTGCCAGCCAAGAATGGCCTATTTCTTGCTTCACCTGTACAGTGAAGGAACATGGCAGAGAACTGATACTGCCACCCTCCTGGCAGATAAGAAACAACTAAATGGCATGTTAGACTCCACCACTTCGGGACGCTAATATTCCCACAGTGGTTTCTAGTGCAAGCTGCACATCTGGTGCAGTTATAACAGCTGGCAGATCAAAAAAGAAACCAAAAACAAGACAACCCTATTTCCTCACTAACATCTGCGTCTGAATGCAAAAGCAAATGAATACACAATTTCACTTTTTGCTTTAATGATGCCAGCCTAGACTAAGCCTTTATTATATGCAGTGGCTTGCTTGCACAGCCCTAAGTGCAAAGGTAACTCAAGTCATAGCTTGCCACCCCCAAGGACACCCACTTGCAGTGAAGGCACAATCAAAGCCTATTCACTGTACAAGGCTTCTCTTTTATGAAGAGCTTGCTTAAATATGTAAGCAATTTCATAGAGAGAAAGTCTGAGTAATTTTCAAAAGGTCATCTTTTCCAAACTGGTTGCTTTAAACTTTTGCTCTCATTATGCCGTAACTGGTATTTTCTTTAATTCACCATTAAGGAGCAGAACCTAAGGTCACTAGTAACAACAGCCCATTTACTCTTTTAATCTAGTAACAGAATATACAAATATCCTGTTATAAAAAAAAAAGTGTTCTCACCTTGTTTGGGTACTTGTGCAACACCCACAGCTATACATGTTGCAATTAAAAGGAGAGTTTTCCTAAAAGGGAAAGAAAGAAAGAAAGAAAATAACTTGTGAGAAAACATCCAAAGTCTCGGAACTCCCAGGGATTAGAAGCTTGATTCAGTGTCCAAAGTCAATGGCAGCATACCATTGACTTCAGCAAGTCCTGGATCAAAGCCATCACATTGTACAACTTCCCACTAATGCTGAGAAGGCATTTTACACAAAGATCAAGGATTATGTATGCCCTCATATATAGTACATATATTCTACACTGGCTTTTATTAATAAAATAACTGCATCTGGTTTCTATTTTCTTGCAGCAGCCTTCAAATATGAATGCTGCTATGTAGTAAACGTCTTCCTGGAAAGAACAAAAAAGTTGCTGTAAAGAAACTATAAAACGAAAGACAAGTTAATGCCTATAGAGATCATTAGATACTTTTGTCCCAGTGTACCTGCTATCAGTCATGTCACTATACCGCATCATTTTACCATAAATTAAAATGTAGCATCACACTTTTGTTCCTGTATGATAAAATTTTGTCATGTTACAAACAAGACATGCTCTTCACAAAAAGCAAAAAAATCCCATTACATTTTGACTTAAAACTTCATGCTCAGATAAAAGAGTGCAACACTGATAGGTACCATAGGCTCACTGTCTGCAATGAACGTATAAGGTTGATACAGATCATGTGCTCGAAATTTGCTTTAAATGAAGACACCACTGGCAAAGTGTTGGGCAAAGAAAACATTTTTACCATGGTTAAAAACAGACTGCTATTTTTCACTCAATTATCATATTAGTATCTAATCATACTCTTATCAGTGACTAAATCTTTTAATAAATGAGAAATATATTTTCTGTTAACGTTGGACATCCAGGTACAGAAACAGACATATGTAACAATAATACTAACCTATATCTACTTCGTGCTAAGAAGAAGTATTTCTAAAATGTCATAAATATAGTTCTGATATTGACTACCCAAGTCACGCTCAAGCCTCAGCTCGGCCCTCTTGTTAACATTAACATATGTAACCTCATTGACTTTTCGTAATATTAAACATTAGACCCACTAAAAGCGTTTGCTGGACTATGCCAGAGAACACTTAAGTATCTGGAATAAACAGTATTTGAAAGTAACGCAGCTGCAACTAAACACCTGTAACTTCATATGATGTAGCTTTGCCAGCTGATTAGTCTGGTTTGCACAGCACAGAAAGTTCAGAAAAAAACCCCACCACTTTATACAGGATTGTGTGGTACAGACGGCAATGGCGGACAAGTTCCTTCCACTGAGCGTTCACTGCCAAGTTACCTTCAGCTTGGAGTATTAGTAATGCTACAATTACAAGAAATCATGTTATGATTTAAATATTTTTATATATATGTATATACCACACACATATGTATATGTAGAACAGTATCAGTGAAAAATGAATTCAAGCATTCCAGAAACATCCAAGTGCATGAAAATCACAAAGGAAAAAAAAATATCTGTTTTTATCACTCAATTTGCTCAGTGAAATAAAGAAAGAGTCAAAATTCATTGATCTAGCAGAAGATGGGTCTGATTACTTACCCTCCTTCCACTTAGGCAGTTTTACTGTGGGGTTTCACCCCAGTTTTCAAACCAAGTCCCCCTTAGGAGAAGGAGGTACTCGCAGCTGGTACCACTGCTTCTTGCAGGCCCCCTCCCCAGTCCAGACCAACCCAAGCAGCAGGTAGTTCTCAACCGCCCCCTCCCCAAGCCCAGCCCTTGACAGACACTTGCCAACAAAAAACCCACTGGCTGAGCCTTCTCCCAGTTCCCGTTATGAGTAAAAACACCCATGGCAAACACTGGGATGAAAGAGGAAGCATTATAGACCCAACCAATTCCCATTCCTTACGGATGTGTTGGTTCAAACAATAATTTTAAAAAAAGTGCACCATCCACCACCCTCAACTCTCCAGCTGGCAAACCCCTCTGCTCTCCTTTCCTCTTCCAGCTGATCCCTGACCTGGACTGAATTCACAAACTGCCACACTGATTTTCAGGCAAAGCACTTATTTAAACAGGATTGCAAATTACAGGGGCAGGGAAGAGAAGCTTTATAAAATTAGACTAAACATATTTTTCCTGCTATGATATATCTTAAAGAATCTCCTGCAGCATTCTTCAAAACATCTGCTCAAAGTTTTCAAAGCAAGTAAGCGGGCTGGATCTTGGACAAAACTAGGTCCATTGGTTATGCACCTACATGTGGATTTGCATATTGTGAGAACTTAAGTTTTGGCAATCAGAACAAATGAATAATTTAATGAAAAGTAAGGCATGATAATAGCAATAGTTTGTCATTGGTATTGGCCCTGTAAAACTGGAGATACAGAATGTATAGGATATTCAAAAATCCGCATTGTTGCTCCAGTTCTGATCACAGAAGGGGAGTGGGGTGGAAACTACACCTTACAAATCTCTACATGCTTGTAAGGGCATGCTTTTCAATTAACTACTGCAGTCCCTAGCTATTCCTCTCTTCAGGCTTACTCCTGCTACAGCCACGAAACATCCACTGGAGCAGTTCTGCCACTCCTGCAAAAGACCTAATATACTGACTGTTGTCCAAACAGCAGATCAGCTATGGGACACTCACTTCTTTTTTTCAGCTCTGAAGACCAGAATTCGAGTTTTGGTGTTAATTCACAAGTAAATAGTTTCTGTGTCTCACAACGCATCATCTTTTGATCTAATGAGAAGCTCAGCGACAAGGCACTAGCTGTATTAGGAAGAAAGTCCATGCATCGCACTGTATCAGGTAAAACTCAGAACAACTATTTACGTATTTGACTTTCACAGGTGCGAAATGGATTCACAATTAAAAATAGTATTAGACATTTTAGTTAACTCCAAAGTCAGGATGCTCAAAGAACCCCAGAGCCCAAAACGCAAAGATGACTCCTCTTAACATTACAACAGCCTCTTCCACAACATCAGCCAGGGACAAGCTGTGTGTCAGGTATCTGCCTCCGTCACCTCCCAGCAAATGTTGTAGGAAGGCAAGAAATTCCAAAATGCTCCCAGGGCTGTAAATTACACGGACGTAACTGGATATACAGAAACATTTAGTGCGAGGTAAAGACAAATGTCTGGCTTACACAGTACTCTCCAGCTAATGTCAAGAACAGATGAGTGATCAGCTAAGAGAAAAAAGATGGACCAGAGACAACCATAGGGCTCGAGGTCCTCTAGTGCATGGGAAAAAGTTAGTCTTCCTTCTACCTTTTTTCACAAGTAAAACTTTTTGTAAATGAAACCATGTGCAACCTAAAGTGAAGTTGTACAAGGGAGCCCTCCATGGCTGAAGATGAAAAAAATGAAATTCTGTCCTTCTGAGAGAATCTGTTTGTGCAAACCCTCCCCTCTTGGTCAAGACCACCACTCCTTGCATTAAAAGCTGCAGAGCAGCCAGTTCTCAGTCTTCTTCTCACACAAGCACTGCCACTAAGCTACCAGGCTCCCTGCTGTGTAACACATACATGGTTTGATCCATCATTTGCCACAGCTGCAAGGAACAAAGCAAGCAGCATGCAGAAACCCTGGGCCACCTGCCTTAGCTGAGCCCATAGCTCTTGAGGAGACTTGCCCTGTTGGGACACAACAATGGAAAAATGCAAAAGCATATGGCTGGGAGACTCCAGCTGATTAGAATGCTGGCTATTTTTCCCCCTTTAATATCACATGTGAAGTTGTTCCAATATCCCTTCGCTATGTCCTGCCCCAAAAGCCTCGGCATCTCTTGAGCTTCCTCCCCTCCTCCTACCTTTTCATCCTCTCTCCTATTTTATGTGCAAACACAAGCTGAGGGCAACCATATAATTGTTTGGAGGAAGGCACTATCCAATGCGGTTGAGCTGTTCTACTCCTTAAAATAGAGCTTATCTTTCTGGTAATCTTTGACATCTTGTGGCTGTTTGCCTCTTCCTATGAGCGGACAGCCACTATCCATGTTTATTTTTTTCCCCATTAAGGATGACAGATGGAGGAGGAAACTGATAAGCTTCAAAGCAAGTTGCGGCAAGCAACGATGCAAAATTCCACCCTCTGAAGACTATTCAGCAGTGTACAGAGCTCAGGTTTGGTCAGTGCACAGTGGTGCAGGGTAACAGTATCCTCTTCATTCCAGGCTAGTTTCCTAAACCTCAGTTTTAAAGGAAGAAATACCACTAACTGATGGCTAGAGAAGGCAAGAAACCTGTTCCCAGTGTAACTGGCACAGGTGCAGAACACACTGAACTCAAGGGCTGCATTCAACCCTCCGCTCGTCAATGAGGATGGTTTAAATATGAGCACCTGCCCCACATGCATTACTTCATTAGATCTCCTCTGAGGACTGCTAAGGAGAACGGCCCAGTTTGTGTCCATCAAGCCTGAGGAGGGCTTTGTGAAAGGTGACAGCACCTTGCGGACAGAGATGCCCTGGGCTTCTCAAAGACCCCAAGCTGTTAAAAACCTTATCTTTCAAGATCTGAAAAAAAAAGATATCTTCCTTTGCTGCTATAATGAGATTAGCCAGCAGGGCCAGTGCTGCTTCTAAGTTTGAAGAGACCCACAATCAACACGGTTTGAGGGGACACAACCACCTCCACAGCCTCTCCCAGCTGAAAGCTGCATACCCTTTGGGCATGGATGCCACTGTGCACCTAACCAGAGCAGGGGAAATTCCTGAATCCTTTGCCGGAGGTTCACAATTTGTAAGAAGGGGAAAAGGGAGAGACACAAGACACGGTGAGAGGCAGAGGACCAAAAGGTGTATTGCTTTTTTCTCCTGAGGAGCAGTGGCCTAAGAGGAGTCCGACAACAGTGCTGTGCTTTGAAGAAAGGAAACTGCCTGCCTGGTGGCAGAGCCACTCTCTGGACAGCATTTGGCTTAAGATGAGAAACTACCATGTCCAGAAGAACAGTCAACTGTTTAGTATTTCTAAAAGGAGAAAATTTAATTTAAAAGGTGCAATTTTATAACCATTTTATGAGCACATCCCTGATTTTTTTTACACTAGCTCTCTTGTCTGGCCAGAGTACGCCAAGTGTTTTCCTCTGTATTAAGGCACAAGTAAACAGCTGAAATTCCCACTCCTGTGAAATATTCTCTTCTTTAAAGGTTTGTCTCCGTGTATCTTGTAGATCACTCTTCAAACATTCTAAAACTCGGCACTCGCAAGAGACAAGGGGAACAGAAGGCTGTTCATGTTTTAAAATGAAATACTCTGTCAACAAATTTGGTGAGATGTTTAAGAGTCATGGAGCTGTAGGAGCCTTATTTATCTGACCCACAGAGACACTTCTATACAGGTAGGAGGCCTGACCTAACAGCATTTCCACAAAAAAAGTGGTCTAGGGTGCAAAGGACTGACTGGTTTCATATCTGCTAAGGAAACCTGATCCTTTTGTAAAGACTTCTTATTTCTTAAGACGGGCAACCAACCAGGTTGCTTTCTCTCTCATCAAGTAAATTAGGTAAACATGATTATTTCTGTCCATAAAGAAGCATATAGATATATATGCTGAAGCTATCTCAGACTTTGAACTTGGGTAAACTGCATCTGTTCTACTGTACTACCTTACTGTAATTCAAGTTATGTTTCTCTATCAGCAATATCCCTTTACAGATATCAAATAAAACCCTTTTTTAAATTGCACTCAGACGACTCCTGAAGAAGTCCCGCAGACACAGCCATCAAACACACAGATGTCCCAGGAAGGCCACCTTCAGGCAGCCACCTAACCGCTCATAAGCATTCAAGCGCACCCAGATTATACACCAGGCACACTCAAGCAGCATAATCCTCACTCCAACACAAAACAAATCTTTCTCTGTCCTGCTCAGAGCTCCCAGTAAACTTCATTTAAGCCATACCCAGAATAAAATAAGCACTTTACAAAAAGAGACACATAGTGATAATCTCTGTGATATCATTACAACTATTAAAAGTTCACAACCATCTTGCCCAGGCTGCTTTTAGGCAAACTACAGAGGAGAGCGGAGCTCTGCCTTAGCATCATAGATGACCATGAATTAGAAATACCTAAGCCTGTTGCAGAAGCACGTAAATACAGAGTACCTCATCTGATCACCTCTGTTATTAAGGGAGTAGCTTCAGCTCTTAAACGTAAATTCTGCAGGTTTTGTTTGTTCGCTTTGCTTTGATAGCTAGGTACCGACAGGGAGGACGAGCAGCCGCGTTACCGGTGGG
>VYXH01011375.1:143362-159746 GCA_013397275.1 Burhinus bistriatus | reverse complement strand
AGCCGAAGCGCCGCCCGCCCCAGCACCGGCGTGGCCGGGGAGGGAGAAGGGAGCGGCTGGCGGGGGTAGGCTGGGAAAGAGGGAGACAGGTGATGCCGTTTCGTGCGCCCGAAGGGCGAGGAGCGCCTGCGGTTCCCGCTGGGCTTCAGCTGGGAAGGCTTGGCAGGAAGCTGCAAGTTAAATTAAAACGCGGAGGAGGGGGGAGAAGGGAGATGGTGAAATGGTATAAAGGGAAAAAGCGGAGTGTGCTGGAGGTTTTGCATCCCGAGTATAACTGGAGTAGGGTCCAGCAATCCTCCCTCTGGAAAATGTTTGAAGAGCAGATGTAATTTGGTAGCGTTACAGTGCCAAAAGAAATACGACACCCTTCACTGTCGTCTTCCTAAAGAGACAACGCTTTAATTTCCAGTTTTCTTACCTTGTCCCAGTGACACAGTCTATTGTCACTTACGGGTATCCCATAAGGCATCTTTATGCAAACTGCCTCTCAAAGAAAACAAGGGAGAGTTAAACAATACCAGACGTTGCAGTACACACTGTGCAGCAGACCCGTGGTCAAATCCTGCAGCCTCGCTTAGGCAAAACTTCCGTTGACCTAAGCAGAAATTTGATGTGACTTAGGATTGTGGTATTTGGCTCTTGCTGGGTGTTACAAGAACGAAGATTTCACATCAGACCTGCAGCAGAGACCTGCAGGTTGTAGGTAAGCTGGAGAAAGGTGACGTGAAATATACCCAAACGCATTCCCAAACAGCAGAAAACAAGAGAAGTGATAAGGCATAAAGAAAGGCTGTACAAGACAAGGCTTTTATATTGTTATCGCTGAAAACACTCAAACTCACACTCAAATTCTTTTTCAGTACCTTGAATTGTTCAGAATCTCTATAGTCTCACTGGCTACCATGGGATTTCCTATTTACTTCACTTTTTGAAAGCCAAAGGTAAAAGCCGACAACATTTTGCCTTCCTGTCTATGTACCTTGCATTGAACAAAGTGACAGCAAAATGTGAAAATGTATTTGTTCACTGAAGAGAACACGGTGCCTGCCCAGGGAGGTCCTGGACACTGCTGCAATGAAGTCTTTGTCAGCATTTCTGTTTTAAACTACACTTGAATGGCTTCCAACAACTGCGGTGTTATATTTCATTTAGTTTTTATTAGCATTAAGATGAACTAAAATGTGTACATTACAGATTGGGTTTGGAATGGTTTGGTGTCATTCCCATGAAATCCATCAATCCCTTAAATAAGATGTCTTATATGCAGTAGACATATAATTGATTTCTTAACCCTTCAGCATCAGCATTAGAGCTATTATGGAGAGAATTCTGCCCCAAGAGTGACCCTGGAAAAATCCTGCCCTTGTTTCAGTGCACATCGACAAGTGCAGGAGCCAACCTGCAGCACATGGCGAGATGGGCTGGGGGCATTACATGCTGAGATCTCCCTTTCTGGTGGTGTTTGCACTGAAGAAGGCACAACTTGAGATTCTTGCCAGCTGCACATACAGCTTTGCTGACCCTGATTATGTCACTTAAACCAGTATAAAGTTTTAAAAGTAGCATTGGTTGTTCAGTTTTCTATATTGAAAACTACAACATGAAGTTCTCAAAGTACGACACTTTATTCTTGTTTGGCACTTTGCTCCTCAGGTTCTTTTTACAGCCCCTGCTGTGATTTGAACCCAGCCTTTAGGCTATTTGGGCAGGGTCCTTGGCTATTCTTGTGTAAGGAGCCCAGGGGGCTGGTCAGGCCATGGGAAGGCATGGGCCAGGGGAAGGATTACCTATGCCCTTCCATTTCCCCGCCGCACACAGCTCACACGTCTCTGAGCCACGTGTCCACAAATGGGTTAGGAACGTGCAAGGGATGCTCCTTGTTCCCCTCCCTGTGTCTCTCCGCCTGGCAGGTCTTGCACTTTTTTTTTTCTTTTTGAAAAGTGACTAATGTTACTCTGCAACTTGGTTGCTTTTCTTCCATATTAACACTCTTCAGAGCTGCTGAAGCTCCTAACAGAAGAAATTAGCACCATCTAATGCAGATGAAGAAAGGAAAGGAAAGCACAAGGAAATGAAATTACTTTCCCAATGTCAGGCAGCAAGTGTGTGGCACTGTTGGAAATAGTCCAGCAGTCCCCAACTTGTTGCCCATCACCTTGTGTTTTAGATCAGCTCCAAACCTCTTCTAAGCTTCATGGCAAAAGTCAGTATCGGTTTTATTCTTACACTTGCTTTTTCCAAGTGTTCTTACAGCCTCATAAGCAAAACCTACTATGTTTAAAGCTATCAGATTACATGTGTTTATTTCCAGAGCTATTTATAGCAGTCTGTATACTTACACACACCAAAAGACATGGTCCAGCTCCAAACGTGTTAGCACTCATTGCAACACAGGGATGCTGGAGTTTCATTTCCGATGGTAAATGTCCCGAGATCCCATTTTTCCATATCTGCTGCCTCCTGCTTGACCACAGGCTATCCCTGATTTCTTATCTCTCCAAGTAAACCCAGGGATTACTGAAATACAAAATTAATTCTTTTGAGATATCACTTCTTGCCTTTCTGACACGATTACAAGCTCTTCTTCTGTTTGTTTTCTCCTTTTCCAGCAGTTTTCTTTTCCTCCTTTCATGATCTGACTTGCTCGTCTGTCACTCCCAATTACAGCTGCCGAGTTCCAGCCATGCTTTGGGGCACAGAACACGAGCTACTCTTAAACAGTATAAGAGACAAGGAAAATGGTTCCTATCTGTGATTCTCCTTCCAGAAAATGTACAGGAGAGAGGAATGGTTAGAATATTGCCAGAGCCTAAAAATAAAGGAAAAAAAATTAATAAGCAATTGAAGGAAAATGTGTGAAATGGGAATGTGAGGACTGAGTGTTGGAGCCTGAGCCTTATCCCACTGCAGTCAGTAGGAGCTTTACCTTTGACTTGAGTAGGAGCAGAACGGGACCCACACAAGTTTCCTGGTACAGTCCCAGAATCAGGAATTTTTGGCAGAAGATCCACACTGCTATTGGGTTCTTTGAAAAACTGATTTTCCCTGCACACCACAATATATGGTGTTAGGCTACGTACCAAAACTGCTGGAACCTTAGTTCAGCAAAATTATTTAGAATTCTCTCTGTGGCAGCCAAAAACCCTTTAACACATTGCTCTGGTTAAAGAAAGTTACCAAGCTATCAAATACGATTAAGAAATACAAGAAATGGAAAGCATTACAGCATGTCTTTGTCAACAACCGGCTAAAATTGAAGAAAGGGGGACTCCAGGTCTGAAACCATTAGATATGTCTATTCTTTGCGGAAAGGGAAAGAAATTGTAATGACCATCGTCTGCTTCTGCCTCTAGGTATGCCTGTTACCTTCTGGTAGAAGGAATTAGTGAGAAGCAGCGTTCTCCAGTTTTGAATATACCCAAAATCTGGAAATGCCTTTAAAGAGCACTGTTGATGACTTTTTAGATTAATCCTACCCCTTCTAATTTTCTACTAGCAAACCAAAGAGATAATTAACATAAATTTACATTCTGAAGAATTCAGAGTGGAGAGGATTTTTCTGCCTTACAAGACTAACACACAAAAACCTGTGAGGGGAAGGGGCTGAGAGAGGAAAGGAGAGATGCTGTGGGCACAGGGGACCAAACTTAAGAGGTCCCAGCACACAGAGCAAAAAAATGGCACGACAGAGTCAGGACTGACAAAAACGCCGAGCCACAAATGACCATATAGACTAGTGAGGTTCCTTAAGATGCTTAGTTAAAGCAAACAAGGGAATATATCCAGCCAGGAGCGAGAAACACAAGAGAGCCTCAGTGAACCACAAGAGAGAGGAGAGGCTCCAGACCACAAGGCTCCAGTGGCTCCCACTGAGAAAGGTGTCTCACTGAAGCCAAGATACTTGCAATTTTTTACAAGACCAGGTATCATTCATTTTAGAAAGTTGCTGCTATAACATTAGCAGAGTAAAAACTCTCATGGAGAGAACTGAAACAGGCGACTGAAGCAAAGCTCTCTGGAGAAGCAACCCCACACGCAGCAGCTGAAAAGCTGTGACGTCTTGTTCCAGTGATGGCACATCGTATGCCATACCAAGAATGCAGAGAAGCCTAGCCAAACACACAAGAAAATATTAAAGGAAGAGAGAAGCCTGAGAAGCAGTTATTAGGAAAATAATAAGGGAACGGAAAATACGAAAGCAAGAACGAGTGCAACGTGGGAACCATGGGAACAGCTCACCAAATGAGAAGACTCCAATTACCAAATAGGCCAAACTGCCAAGAAAGAAGCACAGTAAATTTCCATGTCAAAGACGGGCTCTGGAGCCTAAGAGCAACTGGTGAAAGAAAAAACAGAGGAGTTAGAGAAAACCCAAAGACTTTCATTTTTAGTTAATCTTTATCCCATCATTGATGGAGTATTTTGCCATCCAGGCAGGAAGTGGAGACACCCACTCTTACAGGCGGGAAGATGTATTTGACATGAGATATTTTCTGGGATACTCATTGAACTGAAAATCCCCTTGTAGGTGAAGTCCATAAATATGACTAAGAGTCTGTATTCCTAGGACCAAATTACCATCTCTACCGACGTGTGCCAAGACAGACGCAGGGCTCAGTGGGTGTGTTGAGTAAGCATTCCCCCACCGGAGTGGTGGCTGTAACCTCCTGACACAGGCATTCAGCAGCCTTGGTGGGATCCCCTGCACCAGGGCTTCCCCAGCAGGTCTCTCCAAAGCCTCCTGCCCATGGCAGGAGCTCTGCCCATAGGGTCCCGGTTCTCTGTCATTGTATTAAACTTGCCCTGTATCCATCAGTAAAAGGAAGCAAAAGCCTATTTTTGCAAAAAATAAAAAGCTGTGGTTGTCCTATGCAAAAAACCACTAGCTCATAGCACCCAAGGACACTTAACCTCCTCAGTAGTGCTCTGTAGCACCCTTTCACATTGGGTCAAAAAACCCTTAGAGACATCTTATAGGTCATCTTTCTGCAGCGTAAAATCTGCAGGTACTTCCCGAAAACTAGTCTCTGTAAAACAATAAAAATAGGGCCCATTTGGAGTGAAACTGTCCACACTCATATGGTGTGCTCAGCCCACTAGCAAAATCTCATCAGCACTAAAAATTGCTCACACATCTGGAAGAACCAGCGCAGTCATCTGAGAAGTATTTCATTCCCGAGCCACAGAGAGCTCTGCATTAGGCCAGTCCTTTTTAAAGATATTCCCTTTCTTTTCTCAGCAACTGTGTGAGATGCTTCATTCTGCCTTTCCTTAGTCCTAGAAAAGTCTTTCTCGACCACCTCTGCTTCCAGACCTAGGGCTGAGCAGGTTTTCATAGTGCTACCCTGCAGCCAAAAGCATGTGTTCTCAGATGTTCCTTCTGCAGTAACTAAAATACAGTTTGGGCTTGGTTCTGCAAAATTAGCTTCTGCCAACAGCAAGGGGAGTTTGCAGAAGCCTCAGTCCTGCAGTTTCTCACCTGGTGAGAGGTGAGCTACTGGTGTTCGGTGGCTAACACAATGTTAAATCCCTGCCTTGGAGTAAGAGGACTTGTTCTCACTTTAAAAATCTTATCAGAATTTTCTCCCCAGTTACATAAGCAGAAAATTCCATGAGACCCCAGCTTATGACCTTCAAAATGATGCAAAATACAGTTGTTTGAGGCAGCCACAAGAACTCCATTTTCCCTGCCCAAACTTTGAAAAGAGAGAGGAAATAATATCATAATACCGTGAATACTTATGAACTCCATCTTTGGAAAGAGAGAAATTTAGTCACAAAAACATAAATAATGTGAGCAACTTCATATAATTATGTCAACTGTTAACAATAAATAATTCCTCTGATATGTCAGAAAGTTTCCTCCAACTTCCCACCAATTCTCTCTATTGGTTTTTAAATATCCTGAGTCTCTTAACACACAGCATACCTAAATCGTGCAGAACAGTGGAGTAATTTAAACCTGACAACAGTTGTTGATGATGTTCATCAAAACAGGAGTTTCCAGACTCGGTGGGTATTAACAATATCAATGAAAATGGAAATTGCACTATTTCCCACCTGTTTGGGTTATTTTCCACATGAGTAAGTTGTCGTTGGACTTTTTCAGTACTCTTTAGCTCCCAATAAAGGAAAAAAATGGGGCTTATTGTTGTTTATTTTCTTGGAATCTTTGGATTTAAGAAGAAAGCCAAAAGTATTGTCAAGTACAACATGGTATTTTCGTATGGTGAACATTTAATTTCCAAATTAAGAATTGTAGATCAGGCACGTATAATAGCAGGGAAAATTTTCTATAGAGTAAGAGACTTTAAGTAGATTGCTTTTTCTGAAAATACCAGACAGATGAATATGTGGAATCCAAGACCAAAATACATTGGCACTAACTTCAATGCTGATATTTTTACAATAGTAACATAATTAATTTTTGTAAATCCCTTACAGCTGTACCACCAATATAGCATAGTATTTTTAATAGGCTATTTTCACCACCTTATTTTTAGAGATGAAATTTTGATCCTGTTCTTCAGTTATTTAAAATTGGTTAGATATGTGAGCAAGAACTCTGTTGCAGGAAAGTAAAAGACTGGGTCTTTCACTGGGCACAGAGTTATTTCAAAGCAACCCTTCCCCCCTCCCCACTCATGTCATGTAAAAAAAGTAAAACTGAATAAAATCCTCCTATAAACACTGATTAAAAAAACTAGAGAAAAATTATGCATACATCTGAAAGATGAGACTTTTTTCCTGCTTGGATCAAACATGTTTGTGAAGCCAGATGTGTCTGGACTATTCTTATTAGAGAGCCGTAAAACCCTCATGGTTATTTAGTTATCCAGTGTTTGGCTTAGACATAGTCAAAAGTTGAACAGATGATACGAGTAACTGCACCATGTTGACCCAAACACACGCACAACAGTTTAATGAATGATCGTCAAGGTTGAGAAGTCCAGAACTTGTTGAAGTATCAGCATTAACTTTTGTTTGCAACTGCACATTGCACACTAGAGTCCTTCCAGGATCGTGGACTATTTTTCACAGGGCTCCAATCTTCTTCTGGTGCTCCAGGTGCTCCTGAGACGGATGGGTATTGCACCCCAGGACCTCCAGGATGCGTAGAGGTGAAACCTGCAGTCTCTCTCCTGGACACAAGTGAATGGCTGCTTCTTGAAAGGCTCACAACCCACGTGAATCGTAATGGCAAGGCAAGAGACATCAGGCTGGCACAACAATTTTCTGCACTGCCAGGTTTTAGCCATTTTCTTTGAAGCAGAAGATGCCAAACCTTCCCTCAGCCTCCATTTTCAAACATGGGCACAACAATACACTTTTTACCTCCTTTCAGAAACTACTGGGGTTGTTTAAAGTTTTCTGAAACTCTCCAGCAGAGACAGATGTTCACACAGGCCAAAATGTAGACGTCTCTAAAACCAGCAACAGGAAAAAAAAATTACATAAAAATTCTATAGTTTGTTCTTTTTCTATTTTATAGTTTGGGGATCACTTTTGTGTCTTAAGTACTTACAGCATTAGAATGTGCATACAAAAAATACATTTATGGTTATCAGATGTTTAGCTTTGCTTTAAATTGGTCAGCCAACACATGTAAGCTAGCTGCTCTTTTCCAGAGTAAAATATTCCCTCTTAATCGCTAACTTGCAATGATTTCAAAATTACATATATAACTATAACAGCATTCTTATTTGCCTGTTAGAACAAAATGGATTTCAATAAAAATTTTCAACAAAATTAATATTTTATTCCTTTATAAATAATTGCAGCTATAGCCTTTCTTATCTCAGAAAGTATTTTTATAGTTTAAATACATATTAAGAAGTTGGACGAGCATCCCCAGATGTTTTCAAATTTGCATTATTCTTGAAGTGACATTATTGATTAGAAAATTATTTGCCCAAGCTTTACTCTTTACAAGTTTTGGGGGTTTTTTAGGGTTTTTTTTGGAGGTGAAGTCTTTGTTTTTGTTTTGTGGGTGGGTTTTTTTGTTTGTGGTTTTAATTTTGTCATTCCCTGGGGTAGCTGGGGCAGTATGAGGCTGATTATAAAACAGAGCCTTCCTGTTGAAGTTTGGGCAGTTCATTCAGAGTATTCACAGGTCCTAAAACACCACGTTTGTCAAAGCAGACTCCTGAGGAAAGAGCAGCAATCAAGAGATGTTCAATTTTCCAAAGCCTCTCTTCAAATCCATCTGGATATTTCAGTGACGCACTTCTTTATATGAACATAAACTTCATTTGGCAATATCATCTCTACCAGGTCCGGTTTACCTTTGCAAAAGCCCAGTAACTGTCAAACATCCCCCCAGGTTTTGTGAAAGAACTCCAGATTTCAGGAACTGGGTCACAGGGAAGGGGAGCCTTTCACATGTGCCTCTGACAGACAGCTGCAGCTCTGTGCCTTCACTCAACGCCATCTTCTGCACTTTGGAGGATAGAAGAGATTTTGAAGGCCTTTGGCTTAGGAAACCTGGGGATAGGAAGCTTCCTTCTGGGCTTCATATTGATTACTAGAAGAAATGACGTGTACCAGCAACAGCCAGGCAAGTGTGCCCTTGTCCTACATGCAAAACTGGAGACAACGCGTTAATCCATAAAGATCATAGATTAGTTTAAGGTTGGAAGGGACCTTAAAGATCATCTATTTCCAATCCCCCTGCCATGGGCAAGGACACCTCCCACTAGACCAGGTTGCTCAAAGCCCCATCCAACCTGGCCTTGGACTCTTCCAGAGATGGGGCATCCACAACTTCCCTGGGCAACTTGTTCCAGTGCCTCACCACCCTCATAGTGAAAAATTTCTTCCTCATATCTATTCTAAAGCTGAAGACATACATCTATCTCAAGCAAAAGATCATTTTATTATCTTAATGATACTTTTGAGGAAATGCCGGTGGCTGCAGGAACATTAGAAGACTGATCACTGCTGTCAGACCGTCATCAAGCAGTAGAAGAATCCCAGTGGCACCAAAGCTGCTTGTTCTGCACTACGGGATTTTATGCACTGAGGTTACTTTACTTGGCAGTCTGACAGGAAAAAAAGCAAATCTTCATTTTGCATGGCAGCAGGTAACATATTACTCCAAGTTTGTAAATAATATTTCTGTAATAACTATTCTGTTATATTTGCTAACACTGACAATCACTTCCTTGTTGATGTCAGGGGATTTATTTTCCATTCTTTCCTATGCCTCCACAGTTCAGCCGCTTCCCTCATTTGACAATCTTCCATAAAGACACTGAAGAAACTGATACCACAAAGCATTTGGAAGAGGAATTGTTTACAAAGCATATAAATAGACTGTGCTGTATCCAGAGTAATTAGTTGTAAGCAAAGTAACAAAAAATGTGGGGAACTTACAAGTATGCCAGATGACCAAAAATCCAAGTTTTATTCAGATGTTAGGAATAGGTTGCATGATATATACACATAGGATAGATGCCACCACATAGTCTGAGGGCAAAAAATAAGCAATGGGCTACATTCAGACCAAATGCATGTAGTACAGCTGAAATATCAATAGAACCAGATGTTAATTTAACTCATGACCCTAAAAATACATTTCTGCAATCTTATATGCAATGTGCAAGGCAGGATGTCTTTTTCCAGACTGTTTACTGAAAACTGAATTATTCTGAAAGAAGAGCCTTAAAAACCTTAGAATTCTTCAGAACTTTGCCATTGCAAATAAAGCTTCTGGGGAGGATTATTTAGAAAAAGAACAGTAAGCGCTGAAAATATACCTCATTCCTATTGTGTAAGCAGCTAGTTTGCAGTGAAAAACCCTGGCCCTCTTTGCCCCCTGCTGTTATGTTTTAAAAATTAATGCGGGACTCCATCAGATCAATGTTTATTTCAGACAGGGAGTTTTTGGCTGAGCTGTAGCTAATGTCCTTGGCATGTTTTAAGTAGCATATCAGAATGAATCATCTGCTTTGGTAATACTATATTATATTTCTGTGTCTTGTTTAGAGAAGTAATGTGTGGCAAGGGAACCTTTAAGGAGTCAGTCATCAGTTTGGGAGACAACGACATGTACACATGCTGCGCTATGTGACTACAGTCCATTAAACAGCAGCAGCTCCGAACTTACATTACACACTCTACGCACACCCCTCTGTTGATTTACCTCCTGTAGTCTAAAATATTAACTAATCCCCCCACTGCGTATTTCCCCAAAGAATAATACAGAAAAAAGTCCTCATAATTATATCACTCAAACACATTTGGTTTTTCTAAACATCTAGATGCATGTTGCTAACAGGAGCCTGCAGTGCTTCCCAGCAGCAGACACGGGAGCTGGTGGCAGAGGGAAGCATGTGCAGCACAGGGGGAGCATCATCCTCCAGCCCTCGGCACCACTTGGTTATTTCTAAGCAGAGCATCAAGTGCATGCAAAACATAACAAATGGGGATAGTTGCCACAATCTATGGAGATCATTTCAGAAACTCAGTGTTTTTTGGGGCCATTGAGACCCCTTCATGCTCTCAGGAGTGCACTTTTTGCAGAGGCACATTCAGAGCTTGAGGTAAATCTGGCAGCTGGAGATGGATGCTGGCTGTGCTGTCAGTCTCTCCCCTGACTGCAGTTAGGCACTGTCAGTAACACTGTGGTTCTCCACAGGACGCAAGACTCCTGGTCTTGTTTAATCTCATCCAGTGGCTTCCTCATCTCCTCCAGGAACTGCTCTCCAGAGTGATAAAGTCAGATAAATACACAGTAGCAGAGTCTGGCCCTTCGCAACCCTGCATCTTTATTCTCTCTCTACCGTAGTGCTGTAGCATGAACTTAACATAAGATTGCTTCCTTCCCAGTCTGTTGTTGTGGAGTTCCAAGTGCTGTAAATGCAAAAAGCCTGATGGATGGTGGCACTTCCACTTGCATTGGGCTTCTTTTTTGTCCTGTAGTCCATAAATCTGAAGAGATTATCCTTCCAAACAATACCAGCTGTGTTATGATAACTTTTTTAGTTCTCAGTTACTTGGATTGACATTTCTACCACCACACTAGACTCTGTAGCACAGCCTTGCTACTGTCTGCCTGAGCTCACGCATCTGAAAGAGTCGCAAACAGCAGTATACTACACCCTGCTCAATTTTCAAACAGAACCAGGAATAGTCTACTAATAGGAACTCATTTAGTTTTGCTGTTTAACTCCACTGTACCTGCTGACCGTGTCCCAAGAATCACCGGGAACCTTGTTCTTTTGCTTCTCCTGCACGGAGCTCGGACCCTGTGCCTCTTTCTGCTCTTTCCCCTCCAGTTGTGCTGCATGAAACTGTAAAGCCAGATGGTTTGGCATCTTGTTTGGTATTCTGCTTTCATCCACAGCTGAGCTCTCCTGTGTTCCCTGTAAGGGGAAGAACACACACAGAGGTAGTTATGGGAGCCAAACAACACTGTACATCTGAACAGCAATTTCAGTAGCTGCATCTTGTATGTGGCTTTGTTTTTAAGTTATGTGATCCTTATGCAATAGCCTTATTGGAATACTTTGATAACCCCACGTAAAAGATTTCAGTATAATCAGAAAAGGTTTCTTTGGCAAACTGATTCAGTGTTTTATCTCCTGGTTGTATGCAGGCATAGACTTCATCTTTTTCAGACTCTAATTATGTGGAATTTTTTTCCCCTCCTACTGGCAATTCTTAAACTATACTGCATACCCATCTATCTTAAAGTTTCTTAAATACATACCAGGCTATAGCACTACATATAGAGATTTAAAATAGAAGGCAAAATAATTTAGTGATTTAATAATAATATTAATTTTAATTAAAAAAGGTTGAACTTATATGCAACCTAATGGTGTCATTCAGAGGCTAATAAAATATGCTGTGGTTAACTCAAATGGAACTATGAAGACATCTGTAAAACAATTTTTCCCCCCATAGTATTAAGGGAAAAAAAATAATAGGTAAATCTTTCTTCCCCTTTCCCCAGCCAGCATCTTTAAGTCAGCTTAGCCAGCTGGATTATAGCTGCCCAAGATGCTTTCGAAGTGTTAGAAACGGCTCCCTCCATTCCCTGGTTCTCTTGACAGATCATACAATAGCTTTTACCCCGCTCCTGTATTTATGGGGTGGTGGGGTTTTTGGGTTTTTTTTTTCCCCTCATTTCTTCCAAGATGTTCTGACTTTTGTTAAATTACTTCTATGCTATTTGTTGACAGCATAATTTAGCTCAGGAAATATTATAGCCAATTGTATGAAAATCATGAATTGCTTTCCCAATGACAGGTAATGGCATCCCACACCGGGGGTTTATTTTCATCTGCTCCCCTTTGTCATATTTTCAGTTTTATTTTAGCTTGCAATTGTGCAATCCTGAGTGTGCTACAGTAGGAATTCACCAAGAGAGGAATAGCAAATCACTTACACATTTTCCACCAGACAACTTGTGTCATCTGGATACTGTTTCATATGTAAAGGAGTAAAATAAGTACTTACAAATAAGTAAGTTTTAGGGGATTAGTTTTAGTCTCCCAGTAGAGCAAGTCAAGCCATGCTCTGGAATGATACTCAGAAATATAGCTCATACTTTGCAAGTCTTCTTTTCAACAAGAGTTGTTAGGAATCCTTCTTTTTTTTGCCTGAACACGATATATTCATGAGTCCCTTGTTTCAAGGATGAAAGATCAGATTTAAGTTGGCGCATTTCAGACTCTCCTTTCCAGAGGAAACCCTACTGCAAAATAGATTTGAAGAGGCAACGGGAGAGCAAAATTTGTACGTTTTCACGCCTCAGAGAGGAGCGGTGGTTCCACCACATGCTGCCGCTGCCTTGCCATCCCCATGCACAGGCTGGTGTGGGGCACACAGCTGCCTCCTCGAGCAAGGTGCCAGTACAGATATCCATCGCTACCCACATTCACCGCCTACCCCCCCAATTCTGGTGACACCCTCGGGCAAACCTCTGCAGCAGCTCAGCCAGGAGATGCAGCATCCTAAACTGACAGTAAAATACTTCAAGCTGCAGATTATTAGCAGCTCCAGCTCCTTGTAAGCAGCTACCTACTGCTTTCACATTTACAAATATTTAAGGAAAAAGTTGCAGTCTGCAATGTTCTTTTCAAAAAGACAAATTTTAACTTTTTTTTTTTGCAGAGGCATCTCACAGGGACATGTCTCAGCTCTTTTGCAGTTTCATGTACAAATATTTACAATAAACAGCAAATGCTCATGAGGGGAGTGAGAGGTCAGTGTTTCCCGGTTGTGTTTTGGATTTAGCCCCAATAAAACCAAGGAGACGTAACTACTTCTTCATTTCTTTGTGCCATCATGATTGAAGCAGTAGCTGCCAATACAGTAATCAACAGCCACACAACACCATCTGAAACAATGCATTTCAGGGCAAGAAGATACACAGCCAATTTTGGTGAAATATTTGTGTGCCTGTGGCAGGAATAGGAAAAGAATCCTAAGAAACCACAAGGGGTGGAAAAAATAGCATGAGAGTGCTAAATGTTGAAACAACTTATATGGGAAGATCTCAGAGACAATCTAAATATGAATATTTACTGAAAAGGTACTCTTCCTTCTTTGATTTCTCAGGTACTAAGACAAGATTTTATAGATACATTATAGTTAAATGTGACTGCTTTAGAGAATGGTTAATCCACTGTTAGGTGTTACTTTGTACTGGAATAACCTTTCGGGCCTTTTTTGCAGACCTGTCATGCAAGTGAAGAAAAATTTAAGAGTATGTTTGCCCCAAACCTTTGAAAGGTTAGTTTATAGACTTCATATAGCTTTATACAAACAACTTCAAACCCTTTTAAATCTGGAAGCAGATACATGCCTAACTTGGAAGTTAGCAATGTCACATGTATTTAGGAGGACATCACCCTCTTTAAGAGGAAAGAGGGTTTCTCACCCTAAACCTGACACTGTTTGCTTTCTCAGGGATAATGAAGCACAGGCAGTTTACTTCCAGGACCTTACAAGTCAGGGCTGCTTTACAGCTTCTTTATGTGAAGATCCAGAGACAGACTGCGCTCTCAGCAGCCTCTGGGCTGAGCAGTGTTTTCACCACAGAAAACCTTTTCCTGTTCTTCACCTGGAGTCTCCAAACCAGGACTTTCCGTTCGCTGAAGGTAAAAGTTGCATATGGGAAACGGCATGGAGAAGACTCCACCAGTAACCAAAATACCACAGTCTTTAAAGATTCAGAACCATGTAAGGCCGACATAAAAGTGGAAATTGGAAAACTTGAGGTATCAGCGTGTCATACCTTGCTGCGTCTTGGGCTACTTCAGGTGAAACAGACTTGGTGTGTTGTTTTCAACACCAGTCTGCAGGTAAAGCACATTGCCATGCCATTCTCAGGGTAACAGAAAGCAGCACTGTAAGGAGGTCTAAAACCACCACCAGGATTACAGTTCTTCAAATTCAGTGGCACATGTCCTGCCTGAAGGGCCAGTTGTCTTCCCCAACAAGTGTAGCTCCCTTGACCTGACCAATGCAAGCACCAAGCAGCTGTGCTGAAGTGTATTTTTACTGTTGGTTTCTAACTTCATCGCAATGGAATAAGCACACAGGCACTACATCATCATCGGTCCTGACGGCAGAGGCCCAAAGGGCCAAGGCAGGAAGCTGTGCTGACATGAGCAGGGCCAAGGAGGCAGGCTAGTTAGTTGGACAGGGGACTCCAGTTCATGTCTTATTTGGTGGGCCAGTTCAGGTCAATCAGCTGCATTACAGGTGAACACACTGCCAGTATAGTTGCACTAGGATTCACACCATTGTTCAATGAATTTTAGAGGATTAGTCAGTATTACTGTCATACTGAAATATTACCTACTCCTAAAAGACTTAGAAATCCCACAGCTGTAAGAGAAGAAAGTTTTAGGATAGTTTCAAGTCACTCTCCTTATTCTGGGTGCTAAGGGATCCCAGGTGCAGCAGGTATGGCAACTCCCTTGGGCTGCCCACCAGGTCCAAGGCAGCCTGGACTCTTGTGCAGCATGTCTTTGCCCTCAGCAGTCCTTCTCTGGGCATGCAGCACTTGCTCTGGGGCCTGAGGGACCACTCTTGAAAGGGGGCTTTGGCAGGGCTTCAGCAGCATATGCACCATGGCTGGGCGTAAGCATCTTCCAGTCCTGCAGATCACTCCCGACAGTGTCCTGTGATGAGGATCTTCTCTCTGATCTATAGGGGGCAGTAGCTAGAGAGGAGGGACCAAATCCTGCTGTGCCTCAAGTGCTACAGCCCAGAGTGCAGGGCTGATTCAATGACATCCCTTTGGACACCAGCGTCAAAGGCAAATGTAATCAAGAGTACAGTCACTACTCAGTTCAGCTGCTTATATTTTTCCTGCATATTCAACCAATTCTGTCCTCACTTAAATTTGTTTTCCACTGGCCACACCAATTTCCATGATGATATCCTAGATTTGCACTAATGAGAAGAATAGAATCAAACCTGCTGAATTCCCTGGTGATTGTCTTCATTTTTGGTTTCTCAGCTCATGGAAAGGCATGGAGCAGACGTACTTAGGAACGCTTCTTCAGCCAGCAAGTGACATTAACAAGAAAAAAAAAAAATCAAAGGAAGTATTGTCATTCCTTACAATACATTTGTAAATGAACAAAAATTCTTTGCATCTGGCATTTTAGTGTAGCCAGCAGGTACTTCTCATCATTTGCTAGGATATTATGTCCATAATAGAAGGGCGAAAAATGATTGAACAAAACCAGTTGACATCTATAAAGCATATTAAATATTGATGTCTTCCTTGGAACTTGGACAGACCTGACCTGGTGACAATGCAAAGGAACCATCTCCCAGAAAGTTACACAGTGAAAAACACCAGAAAGTATCTAGCATAAATTACTTTTCCATTTCATTTCCTGATTCAATAACCTTTTTGAATGAATGAATGCATCTTCTTGATGAGTTTTCCAGCCTTGTTTTAGAAAAGGAAATGGAAAAAACTGTGGTTCATGCATTAAAAGCAAGGAGAAAGCTGTGTAAGCTTTGTCGTATTTCCTCTTCATTGTAGATAAGGCTGAACTCTGACTTTCTTGCGGAAAGCTTATTGGAATAGGCAAATATTGCAGATATTCTGAGAACAGCAACAGTTTTTGGCTGGTGACATTTGCACAGATTGTTTATGGAAAAAAGGAAAAGGAAAAAAGTACCTGTGCAGGTACTATAAATAAGCTCACGAAACATGGCATGTTTGAGAAGAACGTGAAGAGAAGATGTTTGACTGACAGTAGGCAAGACTAAGCCACATCTTATTGTGGTATATTTTTCTGCTCAAAGGGCCAGGTGCAATAGGAAGCTTGTAATGAACAATGAATAAACACTTTGCAGCAAGGGATTTCCACTGTTTTGGGTTTGGGGGAGGGCGGGGGTGGGGGGT